>BFEA01000001.1:5348522-5365381 GCA_003427395.1 Chara braunii
TTCTCGTCGGCAGCCCAACCCCCCCAACCAAAAGATGTTGTTTTTCCAATTTTTTTTTTGTGGGGGGGTGGAGCCGGGGATGCGCCGCCAAATGGTGTTTCCCGAATCCCGAAACCCCCTCCCCTCTGACCGCCACATGGCGCCAAAGCCGCGCGGACGCGTCCGAGGGCTCGCGGCCTCGTCCGCGGCCGCGGACTTGGCCGCGCGTGTCCGTCGCCGCAGGGGATTCGTAGCCATCACCAGTCGGGCGCGGTGCCTGGTCCGTGCCATATCCTCCTTTTTCTGTCCCACCAGTGACAGAGGTATCCCCATATGTAGCCCCGTCATCGGTTGCTATCGTTTCCCTGGGCATGGCGCTGTCAGGAGGGGTAACAGCAGGGAGTAGTTTGCAGGTTTCTGTACAGACAGTGTACACCCAAACTCCGTCGCAGGTTGCAGTCACCACGCAGCCTGCTGTCTCGCAGACTGTGCAGCCTCAGGGCACGGAGCCCCAACAGCTAGCATAACAAACTGTGTCACCAGGTCCACAGCCCGGAGTGGTGCACGGACCGGGACAAACTCAGTGGGTTCCAAAGACGGCCATCGCCGCTCCCAAACCTTTTACAGGGGACAAGAGAGGCGAAGACCTCGACACATGGTTGAGGTCAGTGCCAGTCTATGTTAGGTGCAAACTTACCTTGCCGCACGAAGAAGTGCTTGTGGCTGCATCTTACCTAGAGGGTAGTGCAGCAAGATGGTTGAGCGGTTTAGTGCAGCTCCAAGGATATGGTCATGACTTCCGCGCTTGGCAGCCACCCAAAAACTGGATGACTTCCTGAAGATGGTGGAGGAGAGGTGGCATGATCCTCAGGAGGCTCAAAAGGTCACTGATGCGATCCTGACACTGCACACGAGGCAGTTTAAGTTAGTAAGGGAAGCCACGGAAGCTGCTGAGCGTCTGATCTGTGTCCCAGGGGTGCGCTATGACCCCCAGGTCCTGCTGACTTCGTACTTGAGATCCTTTTCTCAGCCTCTCAGGAACCAGTTGGCAAAAGAGGTCAATATCAATAACCACAACTTTCCTTCGTTCAGCAAGGTGGCCCTAGACCTTGAAGCTAAAGACGCTTCAGAGGATGGGAGGAAGAAGACACTGCCTCCTAACTGGAAAGCGAAAAGTCGCTTGATGTTTGTCGACAACGATGGTTCAACCATCGAGTTGGACGGCAACTTCCAGGAGGGAGTAGGTTCAGAGGCAGGCAGTGTAGACGCTTCAGAGGATGAAGTATTCGTTGTCGCATCTCAAAAAGGAAAGGCGACCGGTAGACGCCGTGGAGGCTCCCGGTCTAGGAGTCAAGTCGACCCCAACGCTCCCCCATGGGAGAAAGCGGGTCTTACAGAGGACGTGTGGAGAGACCGTTACTCACGGCAAGCCTGTATTCGTTGTGGTCAATATGGCCACAACCAATTCAACTGCCGCAATAAGAAGGTGACAGAAAAGATCCTGCCTACGATGGGGCAGGTCCTGGGATCCTCTCATCCCGTTGGTAGCAACGTTGCCAGCACTTCAGGCAGTGCTCCGGGAGACACGTCGGGCCTGTAGGAATGGTAGTTGTTCCTGCTAGGGTCGAGGTGGTGGAGACACCCTCACCATCTCGAGAGATGGCCTAAGTTACTGACTCCAGCGTCGTCCCGCAAGCACATTCAGACCCATCGAGCCTCTGTTCGATGAATGTGTTCGAGTCCTTAGAGGAGCTAGAGGTGGAGTGGTCTAGATCAGACCCACTACCTTCTTGGACGGCACTAGTCAAAGCCTCGAAGGGTGAGATGTTTGTCAGCGAGGTAGTCATTGGCGGCCACAAGGCCAGGGCCTATTATGACACTTGCTCGACTAGGAACTTTATCAGTCGCGCGTGCGTTGAGAGGCTGCGTTTACAGGGGCGAGTGCAACGCCTGAGTCGACCTGTGGAGTCGACCTGTGCCAACAAACAGCGCAAGGTAGTCAATGACTACCTCCAGGATGTTGAGTGTTGTTTCCCGTACGCGGGAGGGGACTTGAGACATCGTGTCTCATTCCTAGTAAGTGACAAGCTCCCAATGGATATGCTACTAGGTATGTACTACCCCTCTGTGGCACAGCCCCAGTTTGACTAGGACCGAAAAGTGGTCAAACACACTTTGCCAGGTGGAGGAACCGCCAGATTACATAAGTTCAAAGCTAGTAGTCTGATTGAGTCCTATGGGTGCATGTGTGTGGCCGCGTTCTAGAATTATTATAAGCAAAATCAGGAGGAGGGTATGTATTTAGTTTATGTCTCTGCTGCAGGCGAGCAGGTGAAAATGCCGCCAAAGATAGAGGGAGTAGTTGCTAAGTACCCTGATCTATTTCAAGAGCCAACAGGGGTTGTTGAGAGGGAGGTCGTCCACGCAATAGAGATTATCCCAGGGTCTAGTATTCTGAAGGGTAGGATCTATCGGATGTCTCCAGGCGAGCTTGATGAGCTTCGCCACCAACTCAAGGAACTCGTAGAGAAGGGTTGGATCCGGCCGAGTGTCTCTCCTTATGGATCTCCAGTACTATTTGTACCTAAGAAGGAGGGTACACTGAGGATGTGCATTGACTATAGGGGCCTCAATGCCATCACTGTAAAGAACAAAGAGCCCCTACCGCACATCTACGATCTGCTAGATAGAGTGCAAGGGTGTCGGTACTTCAGCAAGATAGATCTGAAGTCCGGGTACCATCAGATTGCAATCCGGCCCGAGGATCAACACAAAACCGCCTTTCAGACCAGGTACGGTCTACACGAGTTTGTGGTGATGCCTTTCGGCCTTTGTAATGCTCCGGGCACCTTTCAGCACGCTATGAATCGGATATTCCATGACTACTTAGACGAGTTTGTGATTGTGTACCTCGATGACATACTTATTTTTAGTAGGATTGTCGAGGAGCATGTTGCACACTTGGACAAAGTCCTCAGTCTCGTGCGACAGCACAAGTTCAAGATCAACGGTGAGAAGTGTGAGTTTGGCCGCACCCGTGTCTTGTACTTGGGGCATGAGATCTCCGTGAAAGGGTTGAAGTCCGATGTCGCGAAGGTGGCCAGCATTCGTGATTGGCCACGTCCTCAGTCTATGACTGAGATGAGATCTTTCTTAGGAATGACAGGCTACTATAGGACTTTCGTTAAAAACTATAGCAAAGTAGCCGCTCCTTTGACTGATCTGACCCGCCTTGACACCCCATGGGAGTGGACATATGAGTGCGAGGCTGCTTTCAGACATCTGAAGCATGCGTTGACGCACTACGAGGTCTTGAAACTTCCTGATCCTGACAAGCCGTTTATAGTCACCACGGATGCCAGCCAATATGGCGTTGGCGCCGTGCTCGCGCAGCAGGAGGGGCCAAAATTGAGGCCGGTAGAGTACATGTCCAAGAAAATGTTGTCTCAGAAGTTGGCTAAGTCCACCTATGGGAAGGATCTATATGCGGTTTACAAGGCTCTGACCCATTGGAGACACTATCTCCTTGGGAGATTCTTCATCCTCAGGACTGATCATCAGACCCTGAGATGGATGAGAACCCAGCCTGTGCTTTCTGACACTCTCAAGCGTTGGATTGAAGACATTGAGCAGTATGACTTCAACCCTCAGTATCTGAAAAGGGAGTACAACAAGGTTGCAGATGCCTTGTCGCATAGACCTGATTTCTCAGGTGCGTTGATTACTGAGTTTAATCTGACGGACCATGTTACTCAGTCCTTGGTGAAAGCCTATCGCGAGGACCAGTTCATGTTTGAGATCATACGCAGACTTCAAGCAAAGGACAAGAAGACCTCTGCTGAGTTTGAGTTGGTCAATGGCTTGCTGTTCCTTGAGAAGTGAGGGAATAAACGATTGTGTGTTCCCAATAGCGAGTCTTTGCATAGTTTATTTTTAGGTGAGTGTCATGATGCCACCGGCCATTTTGGGTATAAGAAGACCGCAGCGAACTTGCTGCAGCGGCTCTGGTGGCCCACGATGATGAGAGGTGCCCAGTTGTACGTGGAGACTTGTCAAGTTTCCCAACGGGACAAGCCACGTACTCAGGCTCCTCTTGGGCTTCTGAAGCCCCTTTCGATTCCGGAACGGCCTGGTGAGAGTCTGTCCATGAATTTCATGGATACTCTGATCACCAGCAAGAGTGGGATGCGTCACATCTTCATTATCGTGGATAGATTCAACAAGTATGCTAGGTTAGTGGCAATGCCGGAAACAGCCAGAACGGAGTCCGTGATCAGAATGTTTAAAGAGAACTGGGTCAGGGACTTTGGTTTACCGAAGTCTATTATTAGTGACAGGGATGTCCGGTTTACCAGCGAGTTGCTCAAGCGCTGCTGTTGCGCTATTTGCTGGCTGGCGCCTACGCTCTCACGGGCGAGCAGGGAAGGAGCACGCAGCCATAGCCGAGTTGCGCTGCTGTAAGTTGGGCGCAGGGTGGTCCTTGGGTGCTAGTGGCATCTGTGAGTTGGGGAACGAGGTTGTGAGTGTAGCACGAGACATACCTGGTGCTGGAAGGGTGCGACATTGGTCGCCATATGCTCGTACTTCGGGAATGTTGTTGACGTCATCTTTCGGCTTCGTAGTATAGGCTAGATAGGATCTGCCACATGGAGTCTGGGCGCCGAGCGCCAGATAGGATATCAACTCTGGTTCTTTGTTGATGATGATGGGACTATTTCAGCATTGTCAATTATGAACTCTTGGTGTGTTCTTATTTGGTGAATCTCGTGATGCAATTCTGCTGTTGGTTCGAGGTCACGACTATTTGGACTCGTATGTATGATGCTGTTTGATTGCTGAAGTTCGCTATTGCTCATCTTCCTTGCAGTATTGTATACATGTGTGTATGGATTGTGCTATCTGGGGTAGTATCTCATGTGTGTATATATATATATATATGTGGTAGAGACAGGTCTATCTGGACAGGACCCCCCAAAGTCCAGAACCGGACTCGAACCTGTGACCTTCAGTATGAAACTGAAGGGTTCTACCACTTATACTACTGTGGGAAGTGGAAAAATTGTGTGTAATGTCTGGACTGGGGGAGATTATCAGAGCGACGAAAGCCTACAACAACCAGCAACCAACGTGAAGACTAGACAGCATACAACACCCATGAACTGACCCCCTGGGTGGCGTGCAGGCAGTGTCTGTAATAGTACCATGAGTCAGCCCAGGGGAGTGTGTGTCCAGCCATGCGTCATTCTAACACCATGCCAGTGTCCATCCGCGTGGCTGCGGAGTTTTGAACCCACAACCTCATTCCACAATGCGCATTTCCAACCGGTGCTCTAACCACTGAGCTACATCGGTGCGCTTTGGTCTGTGCCTTGATCGTTGACTGCCTCGTCGGTGCTCCCTTGCCGATGCTGCCCTGCTGCTTGCATAAAACTTCGTCCTTGCTGCCTTTTTGCCCCCCTGCTCACCATTCTGCCTTGCTGCTTGTCTTGTAGCTTGGCCTCCCACCTGCCTTCCGCGTGTCCTCCCCCTATGCCTTGCTGTTGCTTGCCCTTCTCTACATTGTCGCTCCCCTTCTTTTTTCTTTCTGGCCTTGTGCCTTGCTGTGCACCATTCTGTTCTCTGCTTGCCTTGCTGCTCAGAATGCTCTCCTGGTGCTTGTCCTTTTTTTTTTTTTTTTTTTTTTTTTTTTTGAAMAAAMAMCCCGGTAAATTGCTAGGGGTGCTGGTAAGAGCAGACACCACTAGCCTTCCCCGGGAGGCTCCATCTATTGGTCGGGAGCAGCACCTGCTGGAAAGCGGGTCCAGCGTCCCTGAACATTTAGTCTGCTTGTTGTACCAAAATGAATTTGTGATGGTAGCCTGGAGAAGGCGTCGTCAGCGAGAGGGAAATTTTGCAGGCGCCACTACACAGCACTCTGAGCTGCTTGCCTACCTGACAGCCTACGTCTGGCTTAACCTTTGGCATTCCATACATTGTCTCTTGACTTCATATCCCTGAAGTTGTTGGCTGCCTACATAATGGCTCTCGGTGGGACTTGCAGCGCAGAATTCTCGGTTTGTGCTTAACCACCAGTACTTCCCCAAGTCGCGGCTTGATGCTGCCAGCCAGTGCTACAGTGCCACAACGTTTCCACTTAAATGAACTTCCGCAAGCGCCCGAGGCTCGCTCATCCCAGCACGTCGCGGCAGGCAGACGAAGGCGCCTTTCGGAACACCGGTGGTTTAATGTTCTGGCGTGCTACTTGCCTTGTTGTTTGGCACTGTCGCTTTATTGCCTTCCTTCTCATTGTTCAGAATTTGTGCTGGCTCATCATGCTCCCTTGTGCCTCACTGCCCTGTCACCCCCTGCCTCGTCTCCTGCTGCCCATCATCCCACTGTGCCGCTTGGCTTGTCATTGGCTGCCTTGTGCCTCGCTGCCTCACAACCATATTGCCTCACTGCCTTGTTCCCTGACTTCGTTCCTGGCTCGCTGCATTGTTTGCTCCTCTGGTCATCGGGTCACTCTGCTGCTTGACTTGTTGTCGGCTGCCTCACTACCTTGTAGCCTCATTGTCCGTTGCCTGCTGCTCGTAGTACCATGCCACCTCGCCGCTTGCCTTGTCATTTGCCGTTCGGACTTCCGCCTTGCTGCTTTGTTGCTTTACCACCTCCTTTTTTTTTTTTTTTTTTTTTTTTTTTTTTTGGGAACAAGGCTCCAATCTATTCGTCACTTGCTGCTCTCCTGACTTCTGCTTATCATGTCGCACTGCGGCTTGCCTTCCTGTTTGGCAGCCTTGTTGCCTTGCTGCCTTGCTGCCTTGATGCCTCCTTGCCTGCTGCTTGGGTTGTTGTTTGGGTGCCCACCCACCTCCCCATGTCCTCCTGGCTTTGTGCCTTGCTGTTGCTTCTCGTTCGGTGCCTTTTTGCCTAGCCCTTGCCTTGCTGCTTGTGATGTCAGTCGTCTGCCACTCACGCATAACAGGATTTAAACCACCAGTGCATCCACAAAAGCAGATTGAGCGTCTTCTAAAACTTCGGAGGCCGTGGACCGTCGATAAAATGAATTGGCGGTTCATGGCCTCCTATTTCTTAGGAGAGGCTCAATCTCCTTTTTCGGATGTACCGGTGGCTTAAAGGGTATCACTACTCAAAACACCAATATGGCTTAAAGGGGATCACTACTCAACCACACGGCTGACGTATGAGAAAGGTACTGGCGGTTTACGTGTTGCCTGTTTCTGTTTTTGAAATCTGCATCTGGATGGGATCTTTGTCAGTCGTCTTGCCAGCCTACGTGAACATGCAATACCTCCTCCACTTAGTCCATAAGTCGAAAAAAAGTTAAGGGTCCGTGCTTATGCCTGGAGCTCGCGCACCATGAAGTATGCGGGGTAACAACTACAGATCCCATAGTGCACGACCTCCAGGCATAAGGACGGACCCTTCATGAGAAGTTGTTTCAATTTCTGTTATGGGTTGTAGAAATGAAAACAACTTCTCATGAAGACAGCCGTACTACAGATTCTCCTTGACGTCCTTAGTGCGATGCACTACCCATATGCACTACTGGTTGGGTGTTATGGGTTGCAGGAACGAAAACAACTTGTCATCACAACGACTGTGCCACCGATTCTCCTGGAGGTCCTTCGCGCGGTGCACTATAAGTTCTGTCTCTTATACACATCTAGATGTGTATAAGAGACAGCACACACACCCACACACACACACACACACACACACACACACGCACACGCGCGCGGACCCACTGGTGACCCCTCATCTGCAAACTAAGGGCCAGGATATTGTTCTGTAATTCAGCAAAGCGTTCCGAAATTCAGCGGAGGGTTCCAAATGTGGTCATGGTTCAGAGAACTTCAGACAGAGTAAACATTTGGGATGCGCGCCCGGTGCATATACATACAGCTTCGCTTGACTTTCACCAACTCGTGTGGGGAATGAGACTTGGCAGTCTGTATGAAAAGCACATTTCATTGGCACCATTATTTGACTTGACACCTGGAGTCCGAGTAGCGCAAAACTCCCCTGGCCCGTCACCTTCATGGAACCAGTCAGCTTTACACAGTTGTCCCATCCTAGTCGATCCTCCCGTCCATAAAAATTGGCGACCGAAAGAAGTGTACACAGTACACCTATGAATTACTCTCTTCAACTGAATACGATCCATACAGAGTGTCGGTACCGCACTCAAAAGCTGCAATAAATACTCGTCACGGTGATCAGTTAAATTTATTTATAGTAAAAACTATTGTCTAAATGAAAATCTAAATTCAATATGAAGTTCTGTACAATCATACAACGTGCAAATCGATTTCCTTTTTTTTTTTTTTTTTTTTTATAACACCCCCTGCAGTGCTAGTGCTGCTGGCAAATGCAGGCACCACTAGCACCCGGGGAGAGGCTCCATCTATTTGTGGGGAGCATCAGCTGCTGGAAAACGGGTCTCTCAACAAGAAGAAAGAAGATGAACCTTCCCTCCTTGCACTTCTCAAACAAACGGAAGGAGGGGAATGGATAACGCAGCGGACCAGCCTCGATTCAAGTGTCAAGTCCTCAAGCAAGCCGTGCTCGCTTAGGGCCTGGATGCAGCCAGCAGACATAGGGCCCGATTCCCCTGCACAACACTCTACATGCATTAGTAGGAGGCTCTATTGACCAGGTGCATTCCGATGAGTCCAACATTTCAACGGTATCGGGCCAAGAAAGTGTCCAGGTTCATGTAGAGTGTTCCGTAGAGGAGCGAGGCCCATAACGACCCCATTCTCTGTTTAGGGCTCAAGTAGGCCATCATGCGAATGTCGAAATAAGCAACCATTTACATAAAACTCCACTGTCCAGTTCGGATCCGAGTCCCACTTAGCCATGTCCTTCAATTCTTAACCATAGATCGCAGAGATCGACGGTCAGGAATGAAGAATTTCAGCCTGTGGGATTCGGGTCCCAGAATTCTCTCTGTCAATTAAACCCCTATATTTATTCATGGGAAAATTTTAGAAATGCCCCTCCGACTTCCGTTTATTTGCGGTATGCCCCTCTGACAGTCGACTTATCCTGTAGCGCCCCTCTGACATTGTTGAAGTTTCCAAAAAACCCCTGGCGTAGTTCGGGCCTGAATTATGTTCAATATGCCCCTACCCATACTGTTCCCAATTTCCAGTATGCCCAGGTAGCTCCACTCCCTGCGCCGGAGGAACGGCCGTGAGTGCCACCAACGGCCACAGGGGCATGCCGGAACGTTGCACCCCTCACTGACAGGGGCCTGCAGGAAACTACAGGTGGCCCAGGGGCATGACAGGGTAAGTCGGCCGACGGAGGGGCATATCACAAATAAATGGAAGTCGGTGGGGCATTTCGACAAATTACCCTTTATTAAGTTTAATTATTTATTTTTTAGATTAATTGATGGCAATTAAATGCCCTCCAGACTTGGTGCAACATACACAAAAGGGAAAAAAAAAAAAAAAAAAAAAAAAAAAAAAAAAACAAGAGACACCCACACTTCATGAAGTACTACCCTGCACCTCCCCGAATTGAACCCCACCCCCTCCAAAAGAGAAACCCCATTTCCAGATATTTATTCAACAGCTTGCATCTGGATTCGAACTCAAGTCCTCATCTCAACACTTTCACCACAAGCAGTTAACAGGCACCCCCACTTTTCAGCCCTCGTTAACCCCCCCACGGGTGTACCAACTGCGCTGGTCCCGGTGGTTAGGAACCCACTTTTTCAAACATCTGAGCATTTCTTCGTTTCATGAATAAATGCCAGACCTGTTTTCTATATATATCATATATATATATCGTCACAAACAGAACTGCCCGGTAAACCGTAGGCAGGGAGAGAGAAGAGGACAACAAACGAGGGGCTGTGACAAACTGTTTCGTATATATACAAGGTTACCTGACCGAACGTTTGGGGGCCCCCGGGCTGACCCCCGAACGTTTGGGGGCCCCCGGGCTGACCCCCGAACGTTCGGGCGTTCGGGGTACCGTTCGGGGGCCAAACACCTCCAGGTTCGGCCCCCGCCAAAAAATGTTTCGGGGCCTAAAAATAAGTTTTTTTTTCTGAAGTTTTTTTTGTGAGTTCTCTATGATGTAACCTACACGCCTATAAACTTTGAGGCCATTCTTCTAAGCCAAAAAAAACATTAAAAATCGTCAAAGATGGGGGTGTCAAAACGTGGTCGCCCACTCACTATTTTGTTTTCAGGGCATTTGTCAATGCCAAAAGATAATTAAAAATCGGCGAAGATGGCGGTGTCGAAAAGGTGCTGGCAAACTCACTCATTCTAATTCTCTTTTTATTTTTTCTTATTTTTATCATAGTGTTTATTTTCTGTATTTGATTTTAATTCAAATTTGGTAACGAATTTGGATGTAGTGCCCAGGCAAACGTTGTTAAGTTTATTTTTCTCCATAACATAGTTTTTTTTTCGGATTTTTTTGAAAACTTCCTTTTTTTTTCCCTTTTTTTTTTTTTTGGTCCGCGTTCGGCCCGAACGGCCGAACGCCTTCCGAAGGGATCCCGCACGTTCGGACGTTCGGTTTCGGGCGTTCGGCCCGTCCCGAACGCCGGTAACCCTGTATATATTGTCACATCACTACAAACTTAAAGAGCGCACTATATCGTTATATATATATATCGTCACAAATAGAAGTGCCCGGTAAACCGTAGGCAGAGAGGGAGAAGAGGACAACAAACGAGGGGCTGTGACAAACTGTTTCGTCGGAGTTTCACCGACTATATATATAAACAGGCAGACATGTTTTATTTGCTTTATCACTAATCAATGGCAGGGTCTATGTAACTGGCCACCTGCTTTCAATGACTTGCTGCTTTTGGATTTGCTACCGTCTTCCTTTGACTACAACAACTACTTGTCATTATCTTTTTTCTTTTTTCTTTTTTTTTCTTTTTTTTTCTGGACCTGACGGGAAGTTGCCCCAAATACAGCTAGCTATAGTGACCACATGTTCTATTCGGGGGAAGGGGATTGGAGGACTTGGGCTGTCGAACATGGACACACAAGGCACTCCGGAGCAAGAGCCAGAGCAGCACCACGTGTTATATCCTAAAATAGTCAAATACCCCTTTAAACCACCAGTACATGGCCCCAGGCACTTTGATAACCTATTTTGAGCCTCTGCGAAAACTTAGGAGGCTGAGCGCCGTAGATAAAAGGAATCGGTGGTGGGCAGCCTACGAAAGGGGGCCGCGCTCGGCATTTACTGGTGCTTTAAACCCCTTGGCTTACGCCCGGGTGCCCAGAAAGTTCCACCCCTGACCTGCTTAGAATCGTTGTTTCCCGCTGTCAATTTACGGCTGCAAGTCGAGAATTGGGTGAAGTGGGCCATCGGCTCAACGGCGCTTTTGTCCTCCGCACGCAAAATCTTTGCTGCATGTGGTCAAATAGCATGGGATGGAAAACACCCAAGCTGGGATTTCTGTGAACACCGTTGTAAAGGCACCGGCATTCACTCCGCAATGTCCTCAATCAGTACAGTCAACACATCAGAGGCCGCATGCGCCGAAAATGCTTAAGGCAGGCAAAGTCCTCAATCAGTACCCAATGGAAGACACCCAATGTCCTTAATCAGTACAGTCAACACTCCGCAATGTCCTCAATCAGTACAGTTAACACACGTAAACTTTCTTGTACGCATTCGGCCATACATGTGACCAGATTCACTCTAATCGCACATCCTAGTGTGAGCATGCCTGAGGCTTTCGACCGATCGCATGAGCGCAGCGAGGCTTTTGACCGATCGCATGAGCGCAGCCTTCTCTTCGCTATGGGCCCGGCAACAAACAACCGCTCCCAGTCACAACGTAGATGCCATCCAGTACTGTTGGGTCTCATGAAGAAAACAATTTTCACAGACTGCCCTCGTCCTCCGAGGTGACACCTCTGCCTCAAACCCCATAACAGCAATTTTGTCAAAATGGACATTTTTTTAATTTGTTTGAATGAAATCGAATCCAACCACAAGTCGCGAGCCGTGCCCCCCCCCCCCCAAAAAAAAAGAAAGGTCGCAGCTGTACATTTAACTTGAGAGAAGGAAAATAAAAAATTGGCCCGATGGAGGTCGGAATTTTTAGCTTTTGAGGGCACAGCGTCCTAAAAAGGCACTACCCCATCCAGTGGCCTAGTTCATACTTAGCTTTTGACGTCACAGCGTTCTTAAAACGCACTACCCCATCCAGCGGCTTAGCTCAGTTGGTAAGGCAAGCAAGTGGCATTCAGGAGGTCTTGGGTTCAATCCCCATTGGCCTCATGTACCTTCCCGGGCAAGCTTGGCGCCCGCCACCTAGAGATACGCCGTTGGTCGAGTGGCATTGAGCAGAGACTGCTGATGCTCATAGGGGCAGGGGACCGCAGGGGAGGCACAGTTACTGGCCCGCCGAAGAAGCTCGGTCCTGATGCTACCGGCTAACCCCTGGCCAGTATCGCCCACCTGCTGTTGCAGTTATCGCACCTGCTGGTGGGTGCAGATCCCACATGTTCCCTCGTTGGAGGCTTGAGCACTGATGTGGCTGGCTGCCACGGGGTTCCCCGTATCGCACGATAATGACAATGAAAAAAGGCCTGAAAGGCTGTCCTGTCAGATCCGACAGGTAATTGAATTGGTTGGGATTAAAAGAATTAGCCTTCTTTTTTTTTTTTTTTTACTGGATGCATCTTGATGTATCTGGACTCCAGGGCGCATGACGTTTTCAAAACGCCGTACTCTCTGGATCTATCTGGACGTAGCTGGAGTCCAGGCGGTACGGCGTTTTAAGAAGAACGCTGCACCCTCAAAAGCTAAAGAATTCAGCCTCAATCGGGCCAATTTCGTTGGTTTCAAAAAAAAAAAAAAAAATCATAAAAATCATTAAAAAATGTCCATTTTCATGTAATCTTTGTTCAGTTTTCCCTCTTCTTTTCTTTTCATTTTGTGACTTTATCTCCGCCGCAAAGTGGATCAATGTGGGTTACCATGGCCCCGGCCCCAAATTTTAATCTGGGTAGGAGTGTTCCTTTCTCACTCCCTCCTTTGTTCTTTTTTTCTTTTTTTTTATAAAGAAAACGGGTGTCGGCCTTGAGATATTGTCATTGAAGCGACCGGCCCACGTAACTCAGAAATATCTTTTTCTGTCATCTGATTGCATCTGGATTCGAGCTCTGGTCTGTATTTCAACTGTTCATGGGTGTACGGGGCACCGACCGACTGAGCCAGGCCAGTCGGTATCGAAAAGAAGAAAAACATCGTTTTCCAGCCTACAAAGTCAAAATCGACCTGCTGTCGAAGAACGTAAACATCTCAAACGGCCGGGAAAGCACAAAGGCGCAAAACAAGCAATAGGACGAAGAAAGCCGACTCTGTTGCTGTTAGATAAACACATTACTGCAAAGCTGCATTCTTTTGCTTTCACTAAAAGCCTAAAAGGCCAAAAAAAAAAAAAAAAAAACGAACATAAAGAGTAACAAGAAAAAAGAAAAAAGCCGTACGTATCTGTTTCCTTCGCATCGCATGGTTGGATGGAAACCAGCATAAGGCAACACGAGTCGCGATGCCACAAAAATGAAAGCTAGCATGTGGAAATTGCCGGCATGTCCCTCCACCTCTCACAGTTGATCAGATAAGACCAGACAACCTTCAGGCGGGAAATCGAATGTCCTACATCTCACTCTCACAGGGAAGAAGGCAAATCTCACTTTCACAGGGAAAGAAGGCAAAGGTGTGAATAGCCCTGTCATTCATGCCATCACTAACATGCCCCTTCCCACTTCCCCCGTCCCGTGCCCCCTGTTCTCCCCCACCCCCCCCCCCCCCCCCCCCCCCCCCCCCCCCCCCCCCCCCCCCCCCCCCCCCCCCCCCCCCCCCCCCCCCCCCCCCCCCCCAACCTCCTCCCACGCGCGGGCTGCACAGTAAGCAGATTTCAGAGCCTCTCGGGTGTAGAGCTGTCCTTAGTTGGCAGTATGGCAGTGGGGCGGGGCGGGGCGGGTGAGAAAGTGAAAGGAGGACAGACACAGGAAAGAGCATGAGAAGCTGGTGGGTGGGTGGGGCCTGTGAAGCATGCAAGATGGTCTTATCCCCGAGCAGGACAAGAAACTTCGGAGAAAGATCTTATCCGCAACAAAACTGCGAGGTTTCTCAACCCCCCTGTGACCGATACCCCTGGGGGGAAACAGAAAACAGAAAAGTGCAAAACAGAAAGAAAAAATTGGCCGATTGTGAGAGGTAGGCCAAGGGAGAGCGGGTGATTGCCTGGGGGAGAGGGGGCTTCCACAAGGAAAGGTCCCAAGAAAGATACAAGGATGCTGACACTGAAGATAATCCTGATGAGGGATAGTGATGAGGATTGTGAGGAACAGGTGGAGCAGAGCATCGAAGCGGGAAAATGGAAGAAAATGGAGCTGAGGGAGCGGGGTAGGGGGAGGAGGAACGATGTTGAAAGTGAGAAAGAAAGGCGGCGATGTGACACTGATGGTGATGATGAGGACGACGACGATGATGATGATGATGATGATGATGACGATGATGATGATGATGATGATCAATGGTTAGGATGAAGCAGTGAGGCAAGAATCTTAGAGTAAACCCCTTCACTCACCCAGCAATGAACAGTTCAATGTACCTGTTCCCGATGTTGTCCCTGTTCTTCTCCCTCACTGCCCTCTGTGCTTCCTCCTGACTACCAAAAGTAACATAGGCCTCCCCATTTGATCTCCCATCCATTGATGCCCCAAGCCTTACACTATCAACGAGAACATTATACTCGCGGAAAAAATCAAGAATGTCCGTCATCGTTGTTCTATATGGCAATCCCCTCATTTTTACCGTTGCTCGCGGGTCTGCGAAAGCCGCCCCTGCTGCTGTTGATGGTGTAGCCCCCGTCCTTGGTGGGTAGTAACCTGCCGCCGCCGCCGCGTGCATATCACTCAGCCCCCATCCTGCTGCCCCTTGCCCGGCCCCCATAAACCCGCTTAACCCCCCTCCCATGAACCCGGCGGCCGCTTGCTGTTGCATCAGCATGAGCTGCATGCTTGGGTCCATCCCTGCCGCTGCTGCGTGTGCCAGTCCAAACCCTGCGCTTGCTGCTGCCATCATCATCTCTCCTTTGGTTACTCTGAACAATTCTATGTACCGCGAGCCAATGTTCTGCCTGTGGCGTTCCATAGCCCTCGCAGCCTCCTCCACGCTTGAGAATTCGATGTACGCCTCCCCCGTTGGTCGGTCCGTTGGTCCCATAACTATATGGATTCCGTTGGGGGCGACACTGTAGCCCTCAAAGAACTCGAGAATTTCCCGCTGGCCGGCATTGTATGGAAGTCCGCGCATCTTGATGCACGTGTTCTCCATGCCATCTGAGATGACACCCGCACCCATACCTTGAAGGGCAGGCATGCCCGAGGCGCCGACCGTGCCTAAGCTTTGCATGGCCGCAAGGTTCATTCCCAAGCCTTGCATTCCCCCGCCGAGACCGCCGCCCATCAGGCCGCCCATCAGGCCGGGCATGCCCTGTCCAACTGCAGCACTGCCAAAGGGAGCGAACCCCCCCGCTGCCCCAAACAGACCATACATGCGCTGACTGATAGCAGTCATCATCTCTCCCTTGGTGCTTCGGAAGAGCTCCACATACCGCTGACCCATCGGCTCCCTGTGGAGCTGCATCGCCCTAGTGGCGAGGTCCTCACTGGCAAATTCGACGAATGCCTCTCCCGTCGGTCTTCCATCTGCATGCACACAGAGGAAAACCCCATCCTGGACAATCTGAATCCCCTTGAAGAAGTTGGTGATATCCGCCACCGTGGCACTGTAGGGCATGCCCCGCATGCGCACCACCCCCGTGTACCTCATGTCAGGGTTCCCTGAGGCTCCCGGAATACCTCCGGGAAGAAGCCCACCCCCATTCATGGCATTGCTACCCCGTCCCGCCATGCGCAGAGCCCCCTGCATATCTGATGGGTGGCCCTTGAACACCTCGATGTATCTGTTCCCCATATGCTGCCGGTTTCGCTCTAGCGCCTTGTTTGCAGCATCTTCCGACGCGAACTGAACATACGCCTGACCTGTCGACCTGCCCTGGTAATTCAGGCACATGACAACACCATCAGGCCCCAGATCCAAGCCCTTAAAAAATTCAATCACATCCGCCTCTGTTGCACTGAACGGAAGACCGCGTAATCGCACAACATTGCTGCGACTCACCTCATCGTCCAGTGCATTCTTCACCACCAGAGCTGCACTGGCAGCCATCTTCTCCCCCTGCCCTATTATGCTATGTCCCCCTCCAAATAATAAGAGACTACTCTACCAATTGAAAAGCACAGAGGCACACAACCCGGCTGTAGAAACCTGAATACACAAACAATATCTGTCAAGACTCACAGGCCACAGGCACTACACTCCTCCTTGACTCCTTCCACTTCTCTCTGCCTGCTCCCACCTACCTCCCCACCTCCTTCTCCAATGATTGCCACTGCCACATTGGCCACTTCCTCTCCCTCACAGTTTGTCCTGCTCTGTCTACAGCTCCTGCTGCTCTCCCTGTCAAGCTGGATCAGGCCAAAAGGGGAAAGGCGGGGGGGGAGGAGGGAAGGGGTTGTGCGCATGGGAACGAAAACAGAGGACCAGCACAAGTGAGACTGTGAGGTTAGGCAGGTCTCCCTCCTCATTGGACACAACCAGACAACCTGCACATATTAAGAGCTTTCACTTCATTTAACGCAGAGAACAATTCGGAAATTCCCCGCCATTTTCAGACCATTCCAACTTCCAAAAAAAAAAAAAAAAAGACACACACAGGCCACCCTAAGGCTATCAGGCCACCCTGGGCTGAAAAGGCCACCGTTGTCAGATTAGACACAAGATTGAATTTACCTGGGCTGGTTAGTCCG
>BFEA01000001.1:5403932-5425629 GCA_003427395.1 Chara braunii
CAATGGCTGTCGGCACCAGCTAAAGGAAGAGTGCCATGCTGGCGCTTCGGCAAAGCTTGCTGCGCAAGGGCAAATCGGCCTCAGCATAAAGACGCTCGGAGGTAGTGGTGGTTCCAGAGGGAAAGCTTGGTGCGCAGGGCAAATCGCCCCCATCAAAAAGAGGCACGGAGGTAGTGGTGGTTTCAGTGGGGAAGCTGGCTACATGCTCTGCTCTTCGACTACCTTGCTAGAGCCCTGCTTTTTACAAACTCAGGCATTCCTTCCTTCCTTAACCCAGCTGGATAGGAGACTACTTCGTAGACCATAGAGTTTTAAACCACCACTACATTTCCCGCTGTTGCGAAAACGGGAAAATATCCTCCTACTGAAAAATCGGAGGCCTGGCCCTACGACGCCCGTCGTTAATAAATCTCATCAGCAGCCGTTGTTTCATTTAGGCCTCCTAAAGATTTGGGTGCCCGACCGCGGCCCACATCGGAAAAGGTAGTGGTAGTTTAAACCGTTCTTTTTGCTTCCCCCCATAACAAGAGAAACCAAAGCAGAATCGCTCTTTGATCAACGCTGATGTGTGACGTGCCTGCGCTCCAGTCACTTGTACCCGGAGGATTCGTAGTCTTATTGAATAGGACTCCACATAGTTGGGCACAAGGGCCCTGATTAGGTCTGAGATGTCTGATCAGGCACATTCACGCCTGAGTGCACCAGAGAGAGCTGCTGTCCAGCGCATTGCCTCACATGCCCTCAGACACAAACAGAGAGCAAGTCACTGCAGAAGGTGCAAACAAATCTTTAGACCTTGGGAGAGAGGTGTATCGGCTGCAGGGATAACAAATGCAGAAACAGCAGAAAGCATGAGGCACACCGAAACCATTCTGTTTGCCTTTTGCGGTGCGGTTGTTTCTTTTCTATCCCTCTTATGTCTTTTTCTTTATAAAAAATAAAAAAAATCCTCACAAGCCCTTCTATTCTAGGGGGCATCAGTCCGGTTGCCTATCACCTGAGCGGTAGAAGAAGAAAGAACCTAACCCTTGTAGCTCTAGGCCTCTATCAAGTGCTGTTAGATGCACCACTCCCCTCAAACCTCATTCTGCCCTGAGGCTCCTCTGTTACCCGGGAAACACCAATACGGTACCCTGTCACATTGCAGGGGCGGGGCCTTTGGGGGAAGGGTGCAGGGGGGTGGTACAGCTAATAGTCGCCAGGTCCACATACTCGTTCTGTCGACGCACTCGTCCTGCCCCATCCCGATATACACACATTTTGTCTCATACCCATATGCACGGCACTTGTTTCTTGCCCTTACCTGTATCAACGAAGTTATCCTACAATGACTCACTGTGCGTCCTACCCTCACCCATTTCCTCAGCCCATACTCAGCTCTCATGGTTTCTCTTTTATATCGTTCAGCTTTCCCTTTACCGCACCTCTCAGGTACAAGGCGCCAGGCAACTCCTGCTGAACTTTGCCTGCCGCCTTGTACCTGAGCGATGCCGTAAAGGGAGAGCTGAAAGAAATAAAAGAGAAATCGGCTTACCTCAGCCGATGGACTCAGCGGAAGTGGAACGAGCAGTGCGCTCTTTCAACAGCTCTGTCAGACCAGAAACAGGTGGGGCTGTCCGTCCAGACATCCGTTGAAGCTGGAACGATACAGAGAAGATTAGCATGGGCCCTGCCCAAGGATGACATGCATAAATTGAGAAATGGTCCGTACAAGAAAAAAAAAACAAAAACAAAAAAGGCGCGGCTGCTGTGGCAAATTTGCCACCTGGCAATCCCAACAGCGCAATGGTTAGCCACCAAGAGTCAACACAAGGATCAGCGGGATGTGGCCAGGTGGAGACGACTGCTCACCTGTTTGTGCAATGCCCAGAACTTCAGGCTTTTTGGACACGCTGGACAGGAAGTCACAGAAAAGACGCCCTTGGATGTCACTGAGGTGGATGACACAGTCATCCTGCTGGGAATGCTAATGAAGGTCGAAAGGCCAGCCTTCGGAGACCAGCTGTCTGCAGAGATGATTCGAGCGGCGGTGATGTGGGCTCTAGTATGGACATTGCGAAATGACCCCGCCAGACAACGAGCAACGCCGCCACTGCAGGCATATCAGGAAAGATTGATGGCGAACTTAAGGATATCCCTGGACGCAAAATAGTTAGGATGGTTTCATAGGAGGTAGGTTAGATGCGGGAGGTGAGGAATAGGTGTAAAATAGTTCGACAATGACAAGTCATCTCCAGACGCGGAGGAAGGAACGAGTGGCATCCGGTAAAGATACATGCATCGGGTGCCATACATTACAGGAACGCTGCTGGACAAGTTTTGAGACGAGCCTGGGGATCACTGACTGACGTATTTACGCCTCTGATAAAGCGCAAAGACTGTCTAACAACGAACAGGCCAGACCGTCAAAACAAACGTTAGAAAACCAAAATGGCCAAGCACTCCCGCGAGATGTATGTGGAGAAACCAGCATGGAATCCTAATCAGCAGTTCCATGACCCACCGGACAGATGCTCCATACTGATGTTGCAGATCTGTGGAGCACGGGAACATCTCCAAGCCAAGCAGTCCCCGGGCCTGCCAAATGCTGGCATACGAATCCGAAAAGCTGCAGTGACAGCTCCCACTCTGATGTACAGAAATGCCTCTGGCAATAGAAGTGAGCCATAAAATGTTAGTCACAAAAGATACCTGCCACTAAGTCGTTGAGAATCGAAGAGACATAGACTTACCTGAACTCAATACCTGCGAATATGAGTGACAGATTTAATCGAACCGATCTGGTGCCATCACAGACGGCAGAACCTTGCAGGCATACCGCTCAGCAACCAGAATGGCCTTGATTGCATAGCGCCCTCTGCTGGTCAAGCACTTCTAAAGCACATTGTGCGCTGACGACAGGTGAGTTATAGGAAGTCGCATTTCAGTTCACAGTATCGACTCTACAGAATAGAATACACGGAGGAGGACGCAATGCTCAAGACGAGGATAAGACACGACTTGACATGAATCATTTTCTGTTCCAGTTTTCCGAAGAAACAAAACTGAATTGAAACTCTAACATCAGAAAGGCGAATATGGGAGCATACAGATCCAACTGCCTTGCCTACCCAGAAAACAGCCAAAGAACTTTGATTACATTGCATCACACAGTGTGATGAGGCCCTAGCATACTCAAGACGGGTCACACACGTTGTGACAACTGACCAGTTCCTCACCTAGATCGCATACAAGTGGGAGCCTGGGCCAGCAAGCCCGCATCCGAATAAGAGGCAGCGGACTTTGGTATGCTGAGACAAAGCGATGTTTAGTGAGACTGAGCACAATGTTCAGCATTATACCCAATCATGTTTTTTTGGGTTCAACCTCACTTTCCCCAAGAAAGCACGGATCACCAGTTTGTAACTTTTTTTTTTCTTAATTGCACGAAACTGAAATTTGACTTTCATGGTATATATTGTCGAATGCAACTGCCTGGTAAACCATAGACAGAAAGGGTGATGAGAACAACAAGCAAGGGGCTATGTATGTATGGATTGTGAATACCATAAGCCGGAGGTTATTCTCTCTCCCTCCCTGCGTTGAGGGCAGCAGACGAGGAAAAGAGTGAGAAAGAGACTGAGACAGCGGAACCAAGAGAGACAAACAGCGCGAAGTGTGTTCAGCGGACACTGCCTGTTTGAGAACCATAAAAGTGACCCTAAGAATTAAATTTCGATTTCGCGGAACTCGATATAAAAACATCTTAAATTTAGCTAAGCAGCAGCTCACCGAATTTTGCACAAAGAATAACATGCGCGACAACTCTGAGTCATGCACAAGCATCAAACCAAGCTGCGTGTACTGAATTTCATTCACCTCTTCCAGTTTTATTTGATATTTCTTTAAGATCCCTTTCATCCCCGTGTGAAGGCCAAAGCTCGTTCACTCAGGAATATGTGTTCAGATCTTTTATCAGCATGCTTTAGAGGGTTAGGTAGATTGCGTTCAGGCTACTTTGTCTCTCGCCCTGATCTTTTTTTTTGTTTGTTTGGGGATCAGATATTAAACTTATCAGAACAGATACTTTTGTCTCTCGCCCTGATCTAAGCATGCGATTTCCACAGATTTTCCTTCCTTTCAGCTGGCTGCTCACGGGTCATGAAAATGTGCTAGTCAGACCTACTAGAACAGAGGCTCCCATGTCCCAAGGTTACTTTTTATCAGAATGCTTTACAGGGTTTGGGAATCTGTTCAATTTCAGATAGGTGATCGAAGGCTCTCGTTGTTCTATTCTCTTTTGAAGGAACCGAAAATATGCTTGCCATTGTCCCAAATCCTAGCTGAGGGCCCAAGAAAATTCAGGGGGGAGGCGGTACCGGAGGGCCATACCGCGCTTGGGAACACGCGGCTGTATCAAACATTCGAGTACCGATTCCACCGGCGACGGATTTTGCTGGTAATGCAGCAAAAGGGGGGTGGGGGGGGATTGTGTGCCCACTTTTTTTTTCCCCAGGGAGCCGCCGCATAGCCTTGCACCGCGCCCGGGGAAGACTGGAATATTACCGGGCTGCACAAAACGGTGCGGGCGGCGTCCAGGGGAAGGGGCGATAGGAGTGCCGCGGATGGGGGCCAATGTGACCGATGCTCGAATTCAACTTCCGAGTAGGCAGGAGGGCAAGTACGAAGAACATGACCAGGATGAGAGGCGGGAGGAGGGGAGGGAGACAAAGAGGAAGCAGCAGGAGTTGCAGGATGGACAGGAGGAGGAGGGACGACATAACGAGCGGGGGCAGAAGGATGGGGAAGGACAAGGAGGGGGAGGACAACAAACACGAATAGGAGAGAGGCGTGGAGGAGAAGGAGCACTGTGTGAGCATGGACGTCATAACTAGCGGGAGCAGGAGGATGGCGAAGGATGGGGAGGAGGAGGATGAACATGAATAGGAGTAGGGGGTGGGGGAGGGCGAGCACGATGAGGAGGGAGGGGGAGAGAATGCAGCACAGGTGGGAGGGGGAACTGGAGGAGGGACAACATAGCAACCAGGAGCAGGACAATGCGGACGGACTAGGAAGGGGAGGACAACGAACATGAAGAGGAAGAGAGGCAGAAGGAGGACGAGGAGCTTGTGAGGAGGCAGAGGAGGGGTGGCATAGCGAGCGGGAGCAAGAGGAAGGATGAGGAGGGGGAGGACGACGAAAACGAAAAGGAGGAGAAGCGGGAGAAGGAGAAAGAGTGCAGTGAGAGGGGAGAGGACGCAGCAAGGAGTGGGAGGAGGGACTGGAGGAGGAGGGACGACATAACCAGCGGGAGTGGTAGGATGGGGAAGGGTGAAGGGGGTGAGGACAACGAACACAAACACGGTCATGCTTTGTTTTAGGAGGTGTGTAGACCAAACATGACACCACGGACACACATGATGATGACAAGGACAAGGATAACACCAGAAGAGGACGATGGTGGAGACGAAGGAGGGACGAGGATGGCAGAGGGGGATGAGGGAGGCCAACGATGGAGGGAGCAGCTGGCAGACAGGCCGGCGAGCGGGGAGTTGTGGAATGTTTTTTTTTCAATGCACGACTTTCGCAACGTTCTAGAAACAGTTCCGGTGTTGTGGAATGCTTTCTTTTTCCATTTTTTCCTGCCATTTTCTCAACGGCTTGCAGGGAGCGATCCAATTGGTCCACTACTCAGCGGCTGGAGAAAATGATATGGAATCTTCAGCTGGAACACGGAAAGGTACACTGCTATGTTTTCTTGTCTTTTGCGCAGAGAGAGATAGAGCACCCCGCCGCTGTGCCACCTGCGAGCAAAGCCGCTTGTAAAATGAAAAGAAAAACTAGTCACATCCTTTTCCTTTGCACTGCTTTTACTATCTTTTCCCCTTTTCTGTAAACCATTTGCATCTGCTATTTGCATCTGCTTCGACATATGCTAAGGCTTTTTCTCCCCTAGTTTTAATGTTCTGTCCCTTCACTCCCCACAATCTCCTGCTTCCCGACAAACCTCACTGCCCAGTAGGACTACACACTTCCCTAACAGCTCAGGCCCCTTCCCTGCAAACATGCACAGCAAGTTCATGAGCAGGTCAGAATTGGCCTTGTGGCATCTTGCCCTCTTTGGGCCTCATTGCAGTACACAGAGCCCCCCAAAAGCCAAATTGACCTGCCGGTCATTTTGCTGTCAAATGTTCTTCATGTGCGAAATGCAACCTGTAATCACGGCTCGACTTAGGAAGAAGAAGACCATCACTGCTTTACAGGGCAAGAATATTAAACATACCCCTGGATCGTAACCCAAACTTTGTGCTTCATTCTGAGCACGAGCGAGGAGCTCATACAGAGGATTAATCATCGGCGAGGTACAGCACAGTCACAACCAACCCGACCTCTGCCTCACAAGCTCCGCTCAAATCATCAGAGTCAAATGCCTAATCAAAATCCACCTACAGAACATGTCCTCAGAAGGCAACCCAAACTTTACGCTCCATCCCATGTGCAAACATAAGCTAAACACTAACAGAAGATGAGCGATAGAATACAAAGACACAGATACCATCACGTCTATGCTGTTGGGCTAATGATCTATACAAGTCCCCTCTGGTTGACAAACGCCAACCCTATGGCAAAAGTTATGTAACATGGCCAGTTAGAACACACAAATTGGCCATCACCCCTTCGCAACCTGTGTAAGAATGATGTTACTCTCTTTGAGCCTTGCGGCACATATGCACAACACTACACTCATAACCAGACACCCACAGAAACTCTTCTCCAAGAGTAACCCTTTCTTCTGAAGTTTGGAACCATATGTCATGAGTCCTTCCCAGCTAGCCTATCAACTAAACGGGGAACCTGGAGATGAAACAAGGCGCCTCCAGAAGTGCGCAACACTTGCCTCCTGTAATCTCTTGTGGAAACGATCGTCACGAGGCACAGAGAGCCTCCGGCAAATGGCTGCGAGGGCCTTCCATGAACTGCCGGTGTGAAGGGGTGACAAGCAGAGCACTCAGCCACAGTACGAGGGCTATAAGGGCAGTAGCCAGGCAATCACAGTTCAACATCAACCCCACAGAGCCGACCGACCAGTCATCACTGTCAGCCAAGCAGGAAGCCTTCACACAAGTCTCAGCCTCGACAGCATACCGTTCACTCCAGGTCGACAGTGGCACACTTTAGTCTGGCTGGCAAGGACTGTCTCTCCACTGTTGCATTTCCACACACACCAACCTGCTGAAGTAAGAACAAATCTCCACAATGTCAAACCCCCAGATGTCTGCTGTCATATCACACCCATTGACAGTAAAAACAGAGAATCTCCAGAATGACTAACGCTCATGTCTGCTGTCATAACGCGCCCATTGAGAGATCCGTCACTACAAGTCAATTACGTATTGACTGACGACATTAGCAACACCATGGAATGAAGTGTCGCCACGCACCATGCCATTAGCAACAGCTCTGCGCAGTGACTGCCCCTTGAGAGAGAGCTTTGAGACTCCACGTGTCCGGAAGCCTGTCGACCGCACATCCTCAAAAGCACGATGGACAAGGTTTTCCCATCCGTTGTCCTGAGATCAACCGCTTCAGTGGCCAGCTGCCAGCTGATGTTCATTCAATCAGGGTTCACGATTTAGCTGGAGCCCATTCCTTCAGCAAGTCCACAACCTTTCCAGACATGAGAATTTCATGCAGCTCTGGTGGATCAACCCATGTGACAGACAGTTCCCTGACACATCGGCGACAACCCGAATGTAATTCACAGTCCGAGATAGATAGATTTGCATACATGCCCTTCTTTAGACAACCCCCTGCATACACATTCCTTTCCTCATGCTGATTCGTCCAGCTGAAGTAGTGGAGCCCATACCGCAGAGCGATGCGCCTGTAGCGAGCGTCTGCATACATGTAGGGAAACAACTCGACCACAATTCCCTTTGGGGGCATGAAAATCATATTCGCCATCGATGGGCTGTGCATCCCAACGAAAAGAGCGGTTGTGCGCATGATGTCAACCTGGTTTTCGAACGTCTCCTTCGCCAGAGTGACAAATCTGATCTTCCATCCTGGGAAGATTTGACGAAGCACAGCCGAAACTGCATCTAAGTTTCCCACCCTTCCCGTCACCTCCCGCCACAGGACAGAAATCTGATATTTGCGCCCAGGGCTTCCACCCACAGCAGCAAGATTGGCTGACAGAGCTTCCCCCACTGGCATGTGGATTGTATTCAGAGGAAAGATAGCATTGCGGAAGCAGACACGTGCACCTTGGCGTGCAGGGCTCGCTCCAGGCAACACTCGTGCATTCTCTCCCAGAAGAACTTTTGCGATTTCTGCCGACCATTGGCCAACAACTTTGTTCCGGGGAAAAAACAGAGTAGGGTGGATAGAAACAGAAGCCCGTACCATGGATGAAATCGGACCCTTCAGGAGCTGCTGCCATGTGCTTACTATGCTTCCAACACACTCCACAAAAAGGCCAAGGTGCGCATCACGAGGGGAAACGACCCCGATATCAATCACCTTAGTTCTTACCGGCGCTGTGGGCGCCCCTTTGTGCACCTCCTTTGGCCCTCTGTGATCAACACTATCCAACCACACACCTTCTCCATCTGACACCTCCCTCCGACCCCAACTATGTGAAACAATTTGCGTAAGCTTCTCTTCCATTAGCATCGCCATATCTAAATCCACAAACCGTCCAAACTTCTTTGAATTCACACTCAGATCAGCTTTGTCATCATTCGAATAAAGTTCATTGCTGGGATCCGGAAGAGTGAGTTTCTGAAGGGCGCAAACATCATGCGAGACATCAATCTTGGACAGATTGAATGATGGGTCCGCAGAGAACCAGAGTCCACCCTCCAGTTGGCTAAGTCGCCACGGCTGCTCCTCATCCTTGTCCACAATTATTATATCGCCGTCTAGCCCAGGAATAAGATCTGACAGTCCGAGTCCTGTAAGTCCGCCGCCTTGATCCGCAGGATACGACAGAGGAGTGAGGTCAATATGGCATACATCTTGCAACAACAAGAAACAGACAAAATCATCTCCACGCTGAACTATGAAGGCATCAGACTGAAGCTTTGCTTCAGAGGGGTGATCCTCACCGCCTGCAGCTTTGGTGTTGGAATTCATCGGAGACCCACGAAGAACCATTTCATCTATGTTTCCTGTTCTATTGCCCTTGTTGCTCCCATTACTCTCGCAGGAAATGCAGCTCCTTGTATCCAGAGGGGCAGCATGCCATGGGGGATGGAGCACAGCACTGAGCCCAAGCAGACGATCAGCCTCTGGGTTCCAAACATGTGCAGCTAGCATGGATCGCTCACGCATACGTGATGACCTCCCCTGCATCCGCACACCGAGAATGCTGTCACGAGCATCGTCTTCTTCCGAGATACTATCGCCAGTCTCAGAGAGACTACCCCGTTCTCGGCCTAGGATCATCTTTCCAAGCACAAAGATGGTGAATATGATGTACATAAAGATCACAAGTGCCATGTACTGCAGCAGCAATGGCATGGAGATGCGGCCCTCACGGAAAGAAGACTTCCGATTCATCTTTGCCTTACTTTTATCTCCAGTGTTTAGTCCGTTCAACTGCTTTACGTGCTCCTCACCTTCTGCTTCCTCCCTTTGACAGTCTGACTTCTCAACGACAGTCGATGTTCAGCAGCAGGGTGATGAAAGTGAAGCCGTCCTTGTGGTGGGGAACGTCTGTCATCACACGCTCGCCCCACAAGCCAGTCAGTCATACTGGAGAATCATACATGAAAACATGATTCAGCCACATCCCCACTTTCCCTTTTTCGAGTCCTGCCTTGCTTCAATGACGGCTGGCGAGTCACAAAATCCCCAATCCGCACAGCCAACCCAAAACTCCATCCATACCTCACCATCTTCTCTGTGCCAACCCTTTCCCCTGCTATCCATAGATGCTGACCTCCAGGCCCAGGCAAAAAATAAACACAACCACCCCTCTCCAGGAGAATACCACCACAGTGGCAAATCGACTGCAATTCTAGAAAATAAACGTAATCCCTCACCAGTACTCTAAGACCAAACACAACGACAGAGTTACAAGGTGAATACCAAACAAGGGCAAAGTACAAAAAGCCACATGCGTGCACTGACTCTTATTGCAGCCTGTGCCCAAACTACCCTCTATGATGAGTCAGCTTCTGAAACTACCCTCCATGATGAGTCAGCTTCTGAAACTACCCTCTATGATGAGTCAGCTTCTGAAACTACCCTCTATGATGAGTCAGCTTAAGAAACTACCTATAGCGAAGGGGCTTTGTGGTCTAATCTGACAACAAATACCATCACATATGTCAGATGCTGGCAAAATAATTCAGGCATTGTGACTTGAGACGAGTGATTTGGCTGGACAGGCTGGTCCAAAATTGACCGACGAAACCAGAGCACTAAAGCTGCGGTCCAGTTCGGACTGCAGCAGCACTGTCCAAGGCCCACCCTCTAGCTCATGGCAACGTTCTCCTTCCACTGCCTGATATCTTTTACCCAGCTGATCTACAAATACAAAAAATCCTGACATCGGCAGCATAGCTCTATCAGAAATGGAAGGGTCAACACTCCGGTATAGCAGTGTAACACCCACATGCAGGAATCAGTGAGCAAGGCTCATTGCTTGAAATGTGTGGGCGTTGGAGAGTGCCACTGAGTTGGTGGCATTGTTGCGACTCCACTCACCACCTTAAACCAGAATACAAAACAGCCCATCACTGCGCAAACTATAGAGACCATACTGATCAAGTGTGGGAGGGCACGGATACTTCCTGGCCTTGTGGTTTGAACACTCAGCTGGATCCGCCTTACCAACGACGTAACTAGATTAAAACAGCACAGGTCTATACTGAAACCATTGAACCTCTGCTTAATCCGAATCCCAACTGTCACAGGGGCTTGTAGACAGGTTAGTCTGACAGGCCAGACCACCTAAACCCACTATGAACACCACCACTATAGGTATGAGGAAGGTGTGAGACACAGCTGCGGTCTAACCAGAGCTAATGGACTTCCCTGTCACAGTCTCAGAATTGCCTTGGACTGGAGATTTTCTTTTACCTATTGACACTTAAGGCCAAACGATTTTCACAAAACGATTTTCACATTCTTCAATGGTAAAGTTCCTTGTAACAAACAGCATGCGTTGCGTCATTATTGGAGCGTTAAGGTAATCAAGGAGCCCTAGCTCTACGAGTCCACTACTCCAGCAATTTCGCACATACCTTTCTTCCTCAGCTGTTCAAGAGTTTCAAGAATCTAATCCAAATCAGGTTCCATTCCATCTTCCCCTCTTATTTCCGCTCGAACTCGATGCCCTCATAGTCTTATTCAAAATGCCAAAGCTCGTTGCCGACAGCACATTTCAACCATATTCAGAAATCAAGATGCTTGTGCACGACACATGCACTAGTGTGCAGAGCTTTCATAACCCAACTAAAGCTTCCTTCGGCATTCATGCCATACCCAAAAGCACAAGCCCCATGTACAACAAAACATCTACGTCACCCTCTCTAGCAGTCGACAGGGTACCTAAATCCAGACAGGATAGGTTGTGCAGCAGGAGATCACCCCTCTGAGGGAACTGAGAAGACATCGGTCATCCTTGCCTCCTTCACACTCCATCCTCTCTCGATGCGTACACAAAAACTGCAGATTTGATAATATTGAGCACTCAACAGAACAAGTCCACAAGACAAAGCTTCTGCTTTCATTCCTGCGCTGCTGTGGCAAGCTGGTCACCGAGAACCAACAGTCCAGAAGCTAATGCTCGCATGACCTTGCACTCATGCAGTGAGGGTGTTTCTCAGATTTGGGAAGATCAGGCAAATTCAAGGGGGACGAGAAAAGATCCCCAAAGAGCGAACCCGAAGGAAAACGCACGTTCATTGGAGTTTTGGTGAGCACTGTCAAGCATGCAAGTCTGCAGGCAGTGGCATCCATTTTGAATATACACAGCGCTAGCAGACAGAACACGTAACACAGCAAGGCAGGTGTCAGACTGTGTGCTGTGCAGATCACTACCAAGGCAAGGCCCTGCCTGGGTTGCAGTGGTATCAGGATAACAGTTTGTCGACGATTTACAAAACCCACAAAGAGATAGAAAGCAAGGGAGGGAGAGATTTTTGCAAGCGAAGTGATTGCAGATATGCAAGAGTGTCGCAGCTCTTCAAGCCACTTCTTCCTCAAGTCTGAGCAAACCTCCTGCCAGTGGTATAGCGGTGTGTTCCTCCTATTCTCCTCTTTCTAAAACGTCGACCACATGGACGTGTAGCTCATTGATCTGTTTCAGCACTTCTACAGACAGCATCGTTAGCCTCTGTTTCTGAAGGCCATACCAAAACTCAGAGAGTGCGGGCATCAGAACAATGACAATGCAAATAAATTCGTACAACTTCTACACGTCATCTGCCTGTTTCCTCCGTGCGGTCAGGGCGGCTTTCGGTGACCACGAATACGCACACAACAGTCATTCTGCTATTCATGAAGTCAGTTTCCCTTTAAACCAGTAGTCGCACTAACTGATCTTGTTGCACCCCATGGGCAACAGCTAGTGAATTTCAACATTAGCCGAACTAGCTTTCACAAAATAGTACTATACCTACATACATCTACTGTCATTGGACATCTCAGTTGAGCACTGACAATGGCCACTTGAAAACCAAGCTTTCACAAAATAGTATTATACCTACATACATCTACTGTCATTGGACATCTGAGTTGAGCACTGACAATGGGCCCTTGAAAACCAAGCTTAATTGGCACTGTTCGTCCTTTCCTCCACTACAGCTGCAGTGTGATTAAACCCACAGGATACTTGACGTACAAGGACTTCTAAACGTTCTCCCTCTATCTGCCCCCCACACCCTTTACATACCCCTTGGTCAACTAGCATGGGTTCAAGGTAATCAAACTCATTATTGTGCCCTAGCTGTCCTCCACTAGACTCCCGTTCTTCCATAAACGCCCCCGTTGAACCCCCCCACCCCCAAGTGTATAAACGCCCAGCCTCTGTCAGAGCAGCACTATGTTTCCATCCACATGCTGCCTGGGTGATAGTTCTGTGCTTCAGGGCCTCCACTCGAACAGGGACACCTCTGTAGCTGTCCTGGTGATGGGCACCAAGTCCAAGACAGCCATGCTCATTAGCTCCACAGACATACAGATCTCCCGACTGTGTTATGGCTATCGAGTGCATTCCCCCGCAAACGACACTAGCAATCGCATGTGTGCTTTGAACCCGAGTTGGCAAAGGCGTGTCCTTCTCATTCCCGAGGCCAAGCTGATAGAACCTTCCATGGCCAAACATGAACAAGCTGCCATTCTCATCCACACAAGCCGAGTGCAGGTAGCCGGCAGACACAGACCGAATTCTTACCGGTTCAAGAGCTCGCACCAGGCGAGGGGTGCTCTCGCCCGTATTACGTCTCAAGCGGAGATAGAGAGGGACAGGTCCATGGCCCAGCCGTCCATTATCACCGCATCCCCACGTCAGTACTTCCCCGGTCTCAGTCACAGCTATAGTATGTTCACTTCCACAAGACACAGATGCAACATAGGTGCCTTCCAGTGCACGGATTTTAGCTGGCTTCGAGACACCATGCTTTCTCCCCTTAGATCCTAGGCCAAGTTGGCCATGCTCATTTCTTCCAAATGCGTATACATCCCCGTCCACAGCAAGGCAAATATTGTGATAGTGCCCAGCAGAAACAGACCGAATCGGAGGAAGATCCCTGACCTGAACCGGGGAGGTGACGAAGGGCTGTTCTGAGCCTATTCCAAGTTGCCCATGATCATTTAGTCCCATCGTAAAGAGACGGCCATCTTCTGCGACAACTGCAGTGTGAGCACCGCCACAAGCCACCTGCCTGATTGGCAGCCCTTCCATTGCATCACAAAACTTTGGCATCATGCATGAGTCAGTATTCCCATGACCAAGCCGCCCAAAATCCCCATTTCCCCAGACTGCAACTCGGCGAATCACTTGGACAGCTGTTGCAAACCGTCGACTCCATGTAGAACCGTGACACCGATGTAAAGCCTGAAGAGAAACTGGACCCATAAGTGTTGCTGCTGCTTCTTCTGCTCCAATTTATTTCCCTAGCAATGCCCGCGCATTGTTCAGAGGACTTAACTGATTACACATCCTGCGCAATTCACAGAAGAGTCATTGCATCGATTGGTGGCAGACATTGGTGATGGCAGAACGCATGTATATGACATAGCGGAGAGACATGAGAATAGAGTGGGCTCAAAAGCTCAACCTGTGGACTGATGATGGGCGCCATCTCAAGCAGCCCATTTCCCAAACCATAAGAGGTCCCAAGCAGAGTATTAATTCATCAAACGGGTTAGGAGAGTGATTCCCACTACTCTCATCAACCCTTTTGTGACATTCAGATGCTTGAGAGGTGTTCATGGTTGGCATTCCAATGCCCCCCGCGCCCCCACTCCCCACCCCCGCCCCCTCTCTAACTCTTATGTCTCCCTCATTCCACAACCCTAGGCGAAAATCCACTACCACTTAGGACAAGGCCATACCTTCCGCCGCTCATCTGGTTCTGGATTTCGCCTTCACCCACAGGCCATGTCTACCCTGTGTCAAAAGTTGCAGACCGATGGCCACATCCAGTTCGTTAAGACTACTGGATGAGAGATGGAGATCAGACCAGTTTGAACAGTTCCACTCAAATGGCATTCGCATTTACAGCCAGAACATGCCAAATCAAAAAGGGCACACTCTACAGTGATTGCACAAGGCCCATAGACAGGAGAACAGTGCAGCATACCCCAAATACCAAATAGTCACTGCACTCCCATTCTCCATGGCCTAAACCAGTTTCTAGCATTCCTGATCCGTGGACGATCTCTTCCCAAAGAATCTAAAGCCCAAGAAACATGACTTAAAAGGCTCTTACACTACGGACTGGGCCGGTAGCGAACAGGGAAGGCCACTACGAAGACAAACAGCTAGAGGCTCCCGAGCCTTGGAAGGTAGCTTCGTCAACTTGGGCTTGTGTGAACTGGTGGCTTAAAATCATTCCCACTGGGTGAAGGACAGTCGGTGAGATCATACTGATACAAGGACTTCCTCAACTGAAACAAAAGCGCCTGCCATCAGATACATCCCAAAAGGTCCTGGTGCAAACGAGCAGTCACAAGCTTGCTGGCTTGCCCCTAGGTCACCAATGCAGCTTTCTCCTTTCTTTCTACCTAGAAAGAATGGAAGCCCAGGCGTGCCATCTCTAGCATCAGGCTCATACCGATAAACAGGCTTGCAATCTCCAGCATCGAACTTATATTGATGAACATGGAAACAAGATCCATCCTCTTTCTACCTAGAACAGAATGGAAGCCCAGGCGTGCCATCTCTAGCATCAGGCTCGTACCGATAAACAGGTTTGCAATCTCTAGCATCGAGCCTATATGGATGAACATGGAAACAAGGTGCATCCTTAAGATCATCAACGCCTGCCGGGGAGGGTGAACCACGTCAACGGCACAATTGAGAGTGTTCAAGTTTGCCACTGCCGCACTTCGGTAGTAAAGGATAAGATGTTGCAATGGGTCAGTGACACTACTGGCCCAAAGATACCCTACCACGGAAAAGAAAAGTTCAGCGAAGCAGCACGAACCTCATCAACACACCTTTTCCCAGCACCTGAAAGCGGTCCAGTCGGATAAAGCGGCTTTGGCTCCAGCCAGGCAGGATTCATGATCCCAACCCCTAGCATGAGGCATAAGCACAACCAGACGCCAAAATCAACCTCGCTGGTTGGTCGGTTGCAGTCTCGACCGAAGCTTACGCTCCCCACCCTCTGCCCTGTCCTTCCTCTTCTTTCTCTTTGCCTCTCTGCATTTGCATTGGACCTCCTTAGCCCCAATGCTTACATCTGTGTTGTGTTCATCCCTCTATCCCACCATCAGGCTTGTCCATTTGTGTGCTGTTGTGCTCTCATGTTCATGCCATTGCGCCCACGCCAATCTGTTCATAATTCACCTTATCTTCACATCTGCCTTACAACTCTATGCTTTTGTCCGCACAACTGCATATACTCCCACCCATTTGCATTCACGCCTGGACGGTATGGGCAAGACAGCATGTCATTGAGACCTGATACTATCCCGAGATCGGTCCTTTTACCAGTGTTGTGGGAAGGTGTTGGGGGCCGGTGCAACTTCCACGATTCTTTCCCATCAAACCACCCACCCAGTTCATGCCCTCCACCCGACAGGACCTCCGAAAGGACTTCCAAAAAAGTCTACCTATCTCTCCTCCTCATCTGCTGATTTGCTTCTGTTTCAAGTACTCTGACAGCAGAACCTCCCAAGCAACTGAACGCTACGGTACTTGGGATTTTAGGTGTACCTTGCAACCCAACTACTCACCTTGATATAGTGGAGACACAGCCTCTCTAGTATGCACACAATTTGAGTGGGCTGAGGCCTACAAGGGGTGTGTGGGGGGTAGGACAGGAGGTGAGGCACTTACGTACGATTCCCAAGGGATGTGCTTCAAGGATGGATCATCCGAGGCCAAGGGGCAGTGCTTCAACAGTAGACTCTCAGGGAGGCATCACCAGATGGGAAACAATGGTAAACTAGCCCAAGGGCTCTACGGTTACCTTAGGATTGTACAGAGGACTTGGAGAGAGTATACCGATAACAATAGGATCTATTGGGGATGCAGTAGTCAGTCTCCTTCTTACAGGGTGGGACAGAACGGGGGTGTTGAGTATCGTAATGGAATGGGGGATTGACCACATATACACTCAATTTTTTTTTAGATGGGGGATCGGTTAGGATTCCGTAATGTGAGTTTAAGGGGACAAAATCTGCCTGGAGTGGGCCCTAGGGACGGCCCGTGGTGGACTGGCAATGATAAGGAACTGAGCCCCGTTCCTCAACCGGTAGGCGCTTGAGGGACACGACTTGCGATAAGATTAGAATAAGCAGCACATGATAATCCATAAAGGTAGTTCACGAACACTATAGCGAGCCATCCAAAGAACCGTATCACTGGATCCCGGGAGAACTTGCAAGTCTGAATCCGGCCTCTTACAATAACGTGGGGGGTTTAAGAAAAAGAATGCATAACACCTCAACCAGCATTATTGGCTAATCGAGCAAAAAAGAACAATTATATCCGTGCAGCACAGGAAGCATTTCAAGGAGGGAGGATATGGCGCATTTCATTAGGGAGTGCCAAAATGGATATCCTGCACAAAAGTGGTGTTCAGACGGATATTACCAAAAAGGAAGGTGGAAGGACTGAGAGGGGCTCAAAGTGGGAGGTACAGAGGGGCTCCGACAGGTGGAGAGGAAGAATTTGAAGGGTGTCAATGCATGTAAGCGTAGACAGGCCACACGAGAGGATATGGGGGTCATCACAAAGCATAGCGACTCAGAGAATTGTCGAGGACAACACAGAAACATGAGAGGAGCACAACGTCGGTACAGAGTGCAAGGCAAGAGGTACCAGCAGATTAACACTGCTCAAGGGTCTGCGGAGAACAGATGGGAGAAAGGGGTCAAAAGGAGGCACCGAGGGGAGGTGTCCAAGCCCAAGAGGAGACAGAACGAGGGGAGATGGCACAAGCCAAGGGGACATGATATATGCAGCATGGTGCCCACAAGGACGTTAAGCGGGGTAAAGGGATCATCCTAAAACTCGAGATAGAAACATTTAAAAAATGCACATTACATTAAATTGACAATCATAGAAGATACCGCAGGGCTGTGCATGTTTCAAGCCTTTTGAACGAATCCGGACGAATCTTGGCTACAGATACATCCACAGGATATTGTGCCGCTGTGAATGTTTCCAGCACTTCAAATGAGTCCCGACCAACTTTCCCAACAGATACATGTATAACCTTGTGCAGTGGTCCAAGCCCTCACAAATCTCTTATATACGATGTGCCCTGTTCCGACGTGGAAGGTCCGCGCACACCAGCAACCAAACAGCGCACAAAACGACCAAAAAAGAAAACGAAAACAAGATGACGCAGACACGAGGAAATGGAACAGATGGGACGTTCACCTGCGTAGCCCCGCTATGTACTTATATTCAAACATGTGCCGCCTCCACTGCTATGGGAGTGCCGCAGTTTCCCACAGGACAGCACCCCCCTGGACCTCTTGCGTGCCAAAGATTTTTGCTGGGCCCGGCGGGCAGCGGCAGCTGAGGACCAGGTTAGTCTTTAGGCGTATAGAGAGAGACAGAGATAAGGAAATCGAACATGACCCTCAAGCCAAAAGATGTTTGTACCCAGCAATTCTGGCTGAAAGGTAAGAACCCATGACCTGTTGATAAACCTGGAGTAAGCTCGAATCTAGATGTACCCCTAAGCTCGAATCTAGATGTACCCCTAAGCTTGAATCTAGATGTAATCAGACGAGTGAAGTAACTTCCGATTTACCCGGGGTCGCCAGTTTCGACGATGATATCTCAAGGCCGTCGCCCTCTCAAATTCACATGAAATACTAAGTCATTTGCATTGCAAATTCACACATACATAGTATTTTTCTGATTCTTTTGTTTTCCTTCCTTTTGTGCTGCTGCTGCTGCCCATCATCTTCCCCGAACCTTGCCCAGCCAGTACCCATCTTCCCTTTTTTCTTTCATTTCTTTTGCTGTTAAATTCCTGGCCACTCGTCAATCAAGACCCCGTAACTGGAACGTAACGCGTGGCATATTGCAACAAAGCTGCAAGCAACGAGAGCACTCCACGTCACTACCAGTTTCCCTTTTCCTCCTAGTTTTCCGGAGGCGGTGTGCAACAGATCACAGTCAGGTCAAGAATCCAACAAGCATTGCCCCCCTGACTGCCACTACTTAAGCACAGTGCTCATGGTGGTTACGATCGGTCTATTGTCGTAGGATTGCCTTCATCCAGAGCACATTCAGTCTGATGCGTGTCGCATCAGTGGACCGTGTCTCTTGCCTTCACTGACGATGAGGCCAAGCAAGCAAGTCGGTGGCATGCGCCTCTTAATGATTGGTGGGAGTGACCAAGCCTACACCACACTAGCATTGTGGAAACTATTACAAAAAAAATCTCGTCCATCAAGCAGAACACACCAAGATAGCATACGCCACCACCCAGTGCAGCGAGAACACTAGTATCAAGCACGCCCAAGGTTCTGCATCCGACTGTTCTACTGGGGCCATACCAGACAAGTGCCGGAACCACACTGCACATTCTTTCTTCTTCAGGGAACTTTCACGGTCTCTGTAATTCAATTTATCCACAGGACCGGGCTTGCCAAATGAGTGTACCAGGGTTCCCGCAGGTTGTGCACCCACTGAGCACCATGGTCAGTTACACCGACTTCCCTTCTAGGAAAGTACGTAACAGGGAACTTCACTGTCGCTGTAATAATTCTATTTATCCACAGGACTGGGCTTGCCAAACGAATGCACCAGGGTTCCCGCAGGTCTACCTACCTCAGGTTAAATTGTGCACCCACTGAGCACCACGGTCAGTTGCACCAACTTTCCTTCTAGGAAAGTCGGTAAGGTCAGAGCGTGCTACGAATCTGACGCCAGAGGTTAAATTGTGCACATGCTGAGCACCATGCTTAGTCATGCTCGACAGGACGTTCATCCTTCGATCCAATACCTGCTAGATTGGAGAGGGGGGAGCAGGTTAGCCAGTTGTCTCTTGCTGCTCGACATCCACCGTGAAGGCTGAATTTCTTTTTTATTTTTTATTTGAAGGGCGATGGCCTTGAGGTATTATCATCAGACTAACCAGCCCATGTAAATTCAATCTTGTGTCTAATCTGACAACGGTGGCCTTTTCAGCCCAGGGTGGCCTGATAGCCTTGAGGTGGCCTGATAGCCTTCAGGGATCCCCCACAGAGGCCAATGGGGATTGAACCCAAGACCTCCTGAATGCCACTTGCGTGCCTTACCAACTGAGCTTAGTCCCGCTGGATTGAAGGCTGAATAGTAAACTACCTAAGGCAGTTCAAAAAAGAACTTTGAGAAATTCCATTTCAGCAGATCTGCTCCATTCCTTTACTTTCATTCAGCTGACCACAGTGCGATTTGTTTTGCAGTCCACAGTTGGTTTGCGACAGTTATCATATTTGTTTGATTTATATGCTCCTCTCTAACAGATCATTTGGCTTCCATTTTCCCCCCATTAACCATATCAAACCTAAAATGTTTTCGGCCCTGGAACCAAACCAGAACAGAGGCACCCATCGTCTCCTCAAGGTAGGCGTCGAGATTAAGGGGGAGGGCAATAATTCTTAACTCTAGGGGTTGGTTTCCAACCCTCCTTTTCTGTCATCATCATAATCCTGGGAGCCCCCAGCATTGATCGAGTCTGCTAATTACACACACACACACACACACACACACACACACACACACACACACACACACAAACACACAAACACCACAACACGCACACACACACACACACCAGAAGCTAGAAACTCACATCAAATTATGGGTTATGACTGCCAAGACAATCAAAACCATGATAACACGTAAAAGCACACAAAGCCAAATGAGCATGCATAAAACTGCATGCACATGCATACACAAGCGCATGTGATCAACTCCCTATCAACGTATGGAAGAAAGAACATAGACCAATCTCGCCAGGGTTTCCATCACACCACTCCGGCACTTACAAGACCACCGCAAGACACACCGGACTGGCAATGCTGGCTTTCTGACCGAGTCTCACCCTGGTCATGCACCATTAATAGCTACAAAACCTTAACACAGACATCTTAAACCACCAGTGAAGTATTTGGCCGCAGGCACTGGAGAACCTGTTTTGAGCCTCTCCTAAAATTTAGGAGCCCTAGCGACGACGTAGATAAAATGAATCAGCGGCAGGCGGCCTCCGAAAGGGGCTCCCGCAGCCAATTGCTGGCATGTACTGGTGCTTTAAGGAATCTATCAGCTGGTGCAATCTCTAACAACCCCGCATTAGGATCACCACAGCCACAACGGGATCAGATGACGGCTTTACGACCGAGAGTCTCTCACTGCCATGCACCAGTGGCAGCTACAAAGTATCAACTCAGAGATGCTAAGGAATCGCTGGAGTGGGCCCCTTCAGCCCAACACTGGCCCTCGCCAAGCTCATGCCACGTGTCCCTAGAGTCCGCAGTTTCCCGATTACAAACCCTAAACGAAACGAACGTGAGCTAGGTTAAAAGGGAATGTGGGGACATAAAAGCGACTAGGACCAACCGGTGAGAAGGGACAAGCGGATCAAAGTGAGCCCCAATCCCACTGAGCCCGACCTAGAAACACACTCTAAATGCCCCTTTGGCCCCTTCTGTCCATCTTAGCAAACACCCGCTAATTAGCTTTACCTTTCCAGGCCTGAGAATCCTCGTACCCCAGCACGAACCAGAGGTTCGTAGATTATCTTTCAAGTTGTTCTTTTTCTTTAAAGGCCCGCTTTGTAGAACACCCATGCGATAATCAACAAAGATTTATTTATTTTAACCCCGATACGATTCACTGCAAAGCCAGTTGTGATCCCGAGAAAACCGAAAAGCAATTAGAGTCACAAAGTCGCGCACCCACCCTCAGCTGAACAAAAAAGCATCCCAAGGGTCTTCACTCAACCCTCAACCCTAGTCACGACCCTCTCTCTCTCTCTCTCTCTCTCTCTCTCTCTCTCTCTCTCTCTCTCTCTCTCTCTCTCTC
>BFEA01000001.1:5429342-5449332 GCA_003427395.1 Chara braunii
CCGTCTTTTTCCATTCCTGATCCCCCATAATACCCATCCATATATCCATGATTGACAAAAATTAGCATCCAACTCGAGAAAGAGATAACCTCACAGACTCACCACGACGTTGGTTCTTTTTTTTTTCCCCTCGACAATCTTCTCTACAAAATCATCCCTTCCTTACTTGATGAATTCGACATTATTAATCATCCATCCAATCGAAATAGAATACCCGTCTGAAAAGAACGCAACGCAAACCCTACCGTACTGGTTCGGTCACTTCCATACAAAGACCAGAGAGAGGTTTCGAGTTCTGCTTCGTGTTTTTCAGGGGCGGGGGAGGAGGAGAGCGACAAGCCACCGGGCGCAGAACAGGAGGAAGAGCAGTACCAGGGCAACATTATATACTGACCACAGAGAGCAGCCGTCTCGTCACAAACGTTGCGCCAGTGAGCTTGTGTAAAATACAGACTTATCTCTATAGTCTCTATAGTTAGTTAACAACTCATCACTAACGTTGATGATGGCATTGATTAGGCACCACCGACACAACGCCCTGTGCATTACATTGCAAAACAAGATAGGTTTCGCAATGCACAATGGGCCTCGCTCCACTACTCTCACCAACCAAATGCGCAAAATGAGAACGAATCTTCCGCTAGACCATGGAAAGATACACCGCCAGGTTTTCTCTTTTATGCATATAAGGTGAGTAGTGTGGAGCGAGGCTCAATTCCTACCTCCTCTGGCAGTATTGCAAAAAAAAAAAAAAAAAAAAAAAGCGACCTAACTTCAATTCGACACGGCCCGCTGCCTTTCGCCCTTCGCTCGAATTCCCTCCACTAGGTTACAAAGCTTGATTGAAACTCCCGGACAGGTCGATCGACAACAATATCACCTATAGCGCGTCTGCGCCTTCTCCACCTAATCGCAGCGGGCGGGTAAATACAAACCCTAAAAACGGCATCAGTTCTACTACTATCCCTTCTTTCTTTCACGACTGCACCGGGCCGGGAAAATAGCTACTGTACATTCTTAATCACGCACGCACGATGGCTCGTGTTCAGAAGAAGACGGCAGGCACTATGATCCTCTGAGGGCCTGAAAACAGTAACTGCCCGCCGCCTCATTGTAGGTACGCAGCTAGAGAGCCGCCTACGTCAATATATACCACCTTCGACACCCCGCCGCTGAGATTGTGAACGCATCTGGACAGCGTCATCGACCAGATGCGTTCATGATGTTCGTGCATGACGAGCGGTCCCTTACTATACCCCGCTGAGATCCATACACTCGTCATCTTCAGGCATTCCTCCACCTTGCACGTCCTCGGCCACCTTTGGATTTTTTTCGCGGTAATCATTACATTATCATCCTTTCAGCTTCCTTTTCCCCTTTTCCTTCTGCCCGATCTTCCTCACGGTTTTCCCTTCTCCTGCCCTCCCCCCCCCCCCCCCCCCCCCAAAAAAAAAAAAGTTCGTGCACGGCGGGCAACCGTGGCGCGCCCTGCCTTGTCTTCGTCCCGTACCTACACCTCCTCTCCCGAACACAACGACAACTCTTATGGCCGTACCGGACCGGAAAGATAGCTCCTATTCGTTCATCATCCTGGTGCGTCGGTCAGGTCGGGGGGGGGGGAAGACGGTAGGGTTCGCAGTGAAGTCGCCCGCGCATCTCGAGCTTCTACATCTCTCTTCGCTCTTCCAGATCCGTCTCGTTCTCTTCTTGTTTGCTTTCTCTTTTGGAAATTTGTCCGACTCACGCCATCAGTAGTTAGCACGGCCGTCAAAAACACAGCACGTCCTAGATAAAAAAAACCGCATCTTTTCATTTCCTCTTTCGAGCAGAAAGAAGAAAGTCCATTCCCGCCTAGGGTTGGGGATCTCAGCGCCTTCGGTTCTTTCCAGAACCGTTGGTTTTTTTTTTTGGCCTTTTTGTGTCTTTCACGGACCAGGTAACGGGGGGTAATAGGGTGAAAAAAAAGAACCTCGCTCTCCTCGACGAAAAAAAAAAAGAAAAAAAAAAAAAAAAAACGTAAAATGCGCCCCCAGCTTTCGGACCTCGTTCAACGGGGGTGTGGAGTACGTGACTTGTGAGACATCGTCAACTTCAAGAAAAAAGAAATCGCCATCATGCTCGATCGGTGACAATACGAGACCGGTGGGTTGAGGAAAATTAAAAACCAAGTCAAAGAATAGACAGACCAGCCTCACCAGCAAGTTTCAACGCTCACCAATGCGAGAACGTGAAGAGGCAACCAACTTCTTTGCCCTTTCGTATTAAGGAAAAAAAACGGGTTGGGTTATTATATCCTCACGACCCATGTGTTCGGCAAGATAGCCGTTGTCTACCACTATTGATGATGATTCCATAATCTATTGTTCTCTTCAAAGGTTCCCCCCCCCCCCCCCCCTTTTCCTCGCCTTTTGTTACCTTTTCCCCGTCCTCTTTTCTCCACAACCACCCCCCCCTCCCTCTTCCCCGGGCCCCCCACCTCTCTTTCCTCACTTCGTGCTCTCGCTATCGCAACCAGAAGGATTAGCAGCCAGAGACAATGTGCTCGCGTTGCAGCTTTTCTCCTTCTCCCACAACTCCGCCCGCCAGTGCCCATTCTCGACCTCAACTTTCCCTCGCTCCGTAGACGTTTTGCTGGCCGGCGTGACGGCACAGAAGATTAACGATACGATACGATTGATGGGTTGATTTTTTGATCGACTGATTGATTGATCCAGCGAGTGAGTCAGCGAGTGCTTGATTGAATGAGTGAGCGAGCGAGCGAGTGATTAACTGACAGCAATGACGGAACGAGCGATTTGACTAACGATGATGAATCGACTAGTCGATTGAAGAAGACGGATTAACTAACAGATTAGTTCCCTAATAGATTTGACAGTAAGGAGGTTCGTGTTGCGATTGCGAGTCGCGTTATATCTTTTATGCCAGACAACCGGCTGATTGCTGGCCTCTGCAGCAGACCAACGACCTGCAATCAATCAAATTTCGTCTTTTTTCGGATCTATTATGGCGATGACACGGACCGTCAGATCTGAATCCAGCTGTCATGCGATGTGTACATTTTGGCGGGAACAACCATGTCAACCAGTGCTCAGGTAAGCAGGCCATTGCTTTTTTTAACGCGCCGCTTCGCCACACGCGCGCACTCCATTTCCCGTCAAAACCACGCATGACAGGCGCGCACTCCATTTCCCGCCAAAGACGATGCGATGTGTACATTTTGGCGGGAACAACCATGTCAACCAGTGACTGCTTCGCGGACATCGGCCCCCGCACGCGCGAGAAGCTGCTTGCAGAGAACGACCTACCTTCCCGCCAAAACTATACGCCCAAATGACAGGCGAAATACTATTGGTAGCCGATCCATGAACTGCACGGCTGGCCCTCGTGATGACCGACCGAAAAAGAAGAGAACAAAGGTGCACATTGGGTGCGACGAAAACATTACGGCAACAACATTCCGAGAAAATAACAAGAATATTATCGTCGTTCTATATCATCCATCATCGAGTATTCCGCCGGACAAACCACCGTCATAATGAATTGAACGGCTTGATTTTCGCCCGCTACAAATTCTTAAAAGCCCTACCCACCACATAGCGACAACAACGGGCCGAATCCCGCGAGCCTATTGGCACCCACCGAGGATCGGTATTGGCGCCGTGATGATACAAACGTATTTCCAAACTTACACCTACGGAAGGCGTACTTTCCCACCGAGGAACACTGGATTCACGACAACTTGCCTTACATACGTAATATCATTCATTCATAATAACAAAGAGCAACAGTAAAGTAATAATCATACACAAACAATTGCACAGCACCACTCGGAACAAATACACAAACTGAGAATGTAATCACGGTACAGAGTCTAAATAAAATACGATAACGAGTTTAAAACAGAGTATTTTTACAACAAGAGTCCCTTCCATTCACTGAACCTCTCTCTCTCTCTCTCTCTCTCTCTCTCTCTCTCTCTCTCTCTCTCTCTCTCTCTCTCTCTCTCTCTCTCTCTCTCTCTGTGTGTGTGTGTGTGTGTGCACACTTCAATTCCAACTGTACTTCTGGTAGGATCCTTCATCGGTACCGTTCCTATCAGATCGCATATACCGGGATCAATGGGAATAAAGCAGCCGATGACTGTCCCGCCCTCTTGATATGATGTGTTCTTCTGACGAGGGGGTTTTGCAACAAACACGTTTAATAGGCTAATCAGTGAATTATTACTCTTCTCTAAAGGGAACTACTCGTTGCCCTCTCTTGCGGACAGTCAAGGTGATACGCAACTTGTATCCGTTATCGATCGCCCTTTCACAAAATGATACATTAACGACTTCTTGATTCTGGCGAAGGAAGACACGGGTTTTAAACCCCGTCTGGGATATACATGATGCAGTTGGGGGACACCAATCCCAGAACGACATTCCATCCCACTCCATAAATGATATTCATTTTTTCCCATTCAAGTGTGTGTACCGGTGGCTGGCTGGCGATTCTTCCAAGACGCATGCTTCAAGTGTCTGAGCATGGTGCGGGGGATAACTGTAAGTCGTGAGATCGAAACCTATCGGACATAACAACATACGAGAAGTTTTTCGGCGAACAGCCTCAGCCTGACTCGAATTGTTCCCTACGATTCCTTCGCTGCCGATACAGTACCTCAAAACCAGTCAAAAGCCGCCAAACCTCCTACCCTCTTCTTGAACTGTTACAACTCAAATATATATTGTTACATTGTGAATCAGAGCGCAAAAAAGGGAAAAGAAAAAAGGAAAAGGACAAAAGGGGGAGGGGGAAGAGGTAAGGAAAGCTCCACCTGTTCATAACCTCTTACGTACAAACAGAATATTATATTATATATAATATATATATTTTTTATATATATAGGCATTATCACTCCTTTATTACTAAAACAGCACGAAACAAAAACAATTACGAAAACACGACCTATGTTTCTGATTTTCCCGAGACTAGCCTCTCTCTCTCTCTCTCTCTCTCTCTCTCTCTCTCTCTCTCTCTCTCTCTCTCTCTCTCTCTCTCTCTCACACACACACATATATATACTTTTGAGATGGGCGTCCTGCGATAGAGATGGCAACGGCTGCGATAATACAGACGGACGAAACGGAAATATGGACATACATAGCGAGAAAATCGAAACATAAGTGGGAAAGCGTACCGCTCGGGGCTAACGGAACTAGAGCAGCAAAAACAAGAAACCCAAAACGAAAAAGACAAGGGCAAAAAAAAAAAAAAGAAAGGTCTTTCCTCACACTGAACATGGATGGTTCCACCACACCACGACGAGCCACCTACTCTTCCATTGCAGCCATAACATTCACGCAACTTAAGAGAGATCGACACAAAGAAGATCTGAAAGCACTACCGCAGGTACACCCGCTTGCCGTCGACTGCACGTTCACCCCTCTCCCTTTCCCTTTAGACCCCTCACGTACCACCTAGATTGATCCTCTTGTCCGAGTATTCTTCTACAGCCGTCATCTTTTTTCAGCTCCTCTGTAATCTTACCCTCTGCCTCCGCCTCCTCCTCCCCCCGCCCCCCTCAACCTTCTTCCCCCTCGCGCCGGCGCCCTCTTCCCCCACCTTCGCCTCCCGCTTTCCCCACCTCCACTTGCCTCTCGCCCCATCTCCACCCATCTCCGTCTGCCTCTCCCCCCACCTCCGCATGCATTTCCCCCGACCCCCGCCTCCCTGTCCCTCCATATCCTCTACTCCTGCTTCTTCCCTAGTCCCTCTTGCTGCTCCTCATCAGCTGCCGCCGCCACCGTCGCCTTCGACTTGGTCTGCTTCCTCCTTCGCCGCCTCCTACACCTCGAATTACGATGGCCAAGGGTCTGTTTGCTCGTTCGCCTCCTACAGCTCAAATTACAATGGGCAAGCTAAAGGAAGACAAACAGGCCCACGAGGGGCAGAAGAGCACGAGCAGCGCAGAAATACGTTGCCAAGTAAGGTGCGACTCGGACGTCGAAAAGGAACGAGGGGTAACCACGGAAGTGACTTCCAGAAGACAGAATACCAACTACTGGGAGGACAGACAGCGCGCATAAAGGATGCCAGAGAGAGAGGAGCACCGATGAGAGGAGTGACGCAGAGAAAACGCGGGAGGAAAGGAAGGGTTCGATTGGAAACTTACAAGGGATACGATCTTCGCGTACACTTCAAGCAGAGGGCAATGATCGTCTCTAGGTCCGGGCCGCGCAACCGGAGCGACACGGATACAAGCTGAAGCAGAACCGATTACGATCGCCTGCAGACCAAATTTTCGCCTGCATATTTTGAACTCTGAGCCGATCAGTGATTACCTCGACATTTCTTGAAATTGAACCAATAGGTGCGTCGGAGAAGAGGAGGACGATGGCGCCAGCGCGGCAGCGCGGCAGCAGATAGAGAAGGCAGAAAGAGGCACAAACGTAACGGAGGAAGGCCGGCGATGTCGACTGGGACCTCCCTCGGCTTCCTTCCCCGTGATTACGACCCCACCCCTGGAACAGGAGAGAATGGAATGGTCCTTTCGGCACCAAATGGCCGACCCACGCAGATCAGCCTGGCCTGGCCTGGCCTGGCCCGTCGCCCACTTGGCCCCGGACGTCTGCTCGGCGCATTCAGCCGCCGGCCGGCTCATCAACCAGTCAGCGCGAAAGATCCAACGAAGACTAATCGGCCAACTCTCTCTCTCTCTCTCTCTCTCTCTCTCTCTCTCTCTCTCTCGGTCGCTCGACTCGCTCGCTGGCTCGCTTTCTTTTCCTCCCCCAGAAGGGCATTACGGCCGCTATTTCGACGGATCAGATTGACTACAAAAGTGCGCGCACTGGGACTACCGTCCCCCGATCGGACGGCCAAACTCAGAAAGCCTGTCGAATCGAATGAGGGCGGGCAAAACACCTGGCCGAACGGTAGATGCAGGCCACTGTCGGCAGAAGGAAAAAACACACACAAGGCGGGGATGACCGGTACCGCAAATGCAGCAATTCCTGACATGGTCAACCCGCGGGACTGGCGACCAGGTGTAATGAGGGTCCCCCAGCCCCTCAGGGGCCCGAGTTCCCCACACACCTAAGCCCCAACTCCCGGCCATATCAACGACCAGAAATGAGTAACGTCCTGATTGAGACCTCATCGCCAGAGCCGACTTCCCCCTCGTGAACCCCGGCTCAACGGAACGGAAAGCCACGCTCCCGAGCCTGAAGAACGCTCATTCGGTTAGAGTCGGGCGTCGCAACGTGGAGGTCGCGTATCCCGTGCCCACGTTCAGTTGGCCCCAGATTGGCATGCAACGTACGTCGTAGCGGGTTCGATTCCTCAGCTTTCGACCTCCTGTGCGCATGTTCAGCTGGTGCTAGACTGGCACCCACGTACCTGTTCCCCAGCAGTACAGCAAGTGGACGGGTCACCAGACGTAGTAGCTGAGTGGGTTACAGCCAAGGTGTTGCGAGGAAGAACTCTAGGGTTCGATCCTGATCAGCCCTATGTGGCACTCAGTACAGGTACAGCTGGGGCACAGGTAGGGGATAGACCAGGGGCTTCAGTGGTGCAGGTACAACTGGGGCACAGGTAGGGGACAGACGAGGGGCTTCAGTGGTGGGGACTCGTCGCAGAGTGGGACGTAGTCTGGCCTTTAGGGGGTGGGGTCAGGCCATGTTGAACTGAGGTTGGATTGAGAGAAAGAGGATTGACGGGTGAGTTGGTCTAGAAGAGGATTGACCAGTGGGTTGGCCTAGTGGAGTGGATGATTACGTAGTTGGTTACCGGAAGGCCTTAAGGGAGGCTCGGTCTGCAGGTGGGATGGTTGTAAGGGGGGATCGTACAGGAGGGTTTGCCATGAGAAATAGACCAAAGTGGGCCCATTGATGACAAAGGTAGGGGGATAGTGGTCGTGTACCCACTGATAACCGAGATTGTAGCAACTCTGGAGGGTAACAAAGAAAACCACAGTGACTGTACAGTCTTCAGTTGATGAGCAACGTATGGCGGTAGATGGTGGTCATATACCTACTGCTAATAGAGATTATATTACATCCAGTTGATATTTAAGCAACAATGATCAAGCAATCACAGTATGATTGGAGAGTGTTTAGATGTTGAACAAAATATGGAAATGGATGGTGGTCATGTACCTGCTGATGGCAGAGGCTAGATTATCTTTGTGTGATATATATCAACAATTACCGTAACAAGCAAAAGTACCGTGTTAGGAAGGTATACACAGCTTGTGCAAATGATATTATAGTTTAGACCTTGGCTACAGGGATTCATTGGCTATTCGTTGTGATATATATGATTAGCTGTGTTCAATACTCTCGAGTGATTATATTAGTTTTGGATGTACGTATGGGGCATGTAGATAGGATGTTTATGCTTAGCACCTTAAATACATGTACAACATGGCTCGATTAGGGTTGAGCGGGGTTCCCGCTTAGCACTAGTGCTTGCAGCCATTACCTAGTCATGTCAATCCCCCAACAAGGTAGTAGAAGAATTGTCTTGAGTGGTCGACGTTGAGGTAGTGCTTGCAACTGTTGCCTAGTTAAGTCAATCCGCAAACATGCTAGGTGCGTAATTGTCCTGAGTGGTAGACGTTGAGGTGGAGGTGCGCAAAAAAACATTAACAAAAGAAGGGTACGAGAGGTGAGATTTGTATGCGTATAGTTCTATTGACTCCGTTTGCAATATTTTTTTGCCACCTAATTAACTATTTAACTCTTATATTATTCAATTGATACTTGTCAATACAAATAATATGCGAATTAAAAGTATATCCACAATACAAGCCTGACGGATTTATTCCACATGTGTGTATCACATAAACCACAAATGTTTTCATAATTACTCAATTTTTATTTCCTATGACCACAAACAGTTTGTAATTGCTTTGATTTTGAATGCAACTTTTTTTTAATAGGATTATGCTAAGAGTTAAATTCGAGATCGTGGGAACTGGGGAAATAACTCCACGGTGGTACCATACCAAGGAGAATTCAGAGATCCCGTAGTAAGAATTGTCCTGTGCGGACCCTTAAGGGGATCAGCCCATGAGTTTGAAATCCCACTATAGTAAGCCCAATAAAAAGGAATCATGCCAATAAGATTACAAAATAACAAAAAAGTAAAAGTGACAAAGATGAAAGGAAAAAATCGTTGTTTAACTGCTGGTACACCACTTATTTGTTCATTGACTAAGTTTAGAACGAATTCATAAATCATTTCAACAAAAGATTGCCAAGCATTGGGTACTAAATGACCTCCATTCATGCACCACTTATTTGTTCATTGACTAAGTTTAGAACGAATTCATAAATCATTTCAACAAAAGATTGCCAAGCATTGGGTACTAATGGACGGGCGCAGCGTTGACTGTTACCGCCGCGAAGCGGCGGCCTATTTAATTTCATTTGGTGATCACGGGGGGCACGCAACCCGTGCCGCTGGCCCGGCGGAAACATCCAGGAGGCACGCAGTGTTGGCCCGTCTGGGAGTGTTATGCGTTCGAGACGGAACGCTGATGGACACGACTTATTTCATGCGTGGAGCATGCATGAAAGACACCTGGAATGACGAACTCATTCCGGGGACCATAGCCTGTCGTGAAAGGAGATCACTGGATTTAGCCAGTCCTTGGAAGATCTCCGACCGTGTCTCCGAGATGCAGTTGAACGGGGAGTTCGTGAACGCGAGGTGTAGGTGGGATACCAGACCAGACGTGGCAAGGCACGAAGCAACGTCTTCTCTGTATTTACGTTGATTACTGACGTACTTACCAGCACATGTAGAGAACCTAAGTCCAATATGGACCTAACACACCTGAAGCGCACTGCAGACTCAATCTTAAATGAAAATGAAAAAGATGAGAGCATACGGTGGAACCGGTGAACCATTCGAATCTCTTTTCGAATGGGGCAGAGGGCTCGTAGTACCTTTATTTACAGCAGCAGCCTAGCAATAGGCGCGCAGCGCAGCGCTGGTCTGGTTGTGTACACAGTCAGCAGACGGGAAGGAGCCTAAATCGATGGACTCGAAAGAGCACATCGCATACTTGAGCAGTACGAATCCGTCGGCGGTCGGGTGAGACTAACTAAGCAGTCGTTGGCTGCTTCGACATCTACCGACTTCGTACCCTTTGGAAATCAATTAAATTGTATGTTTCAACTACAACGCCTTATGTAATGCTAAGTCAATAAATGTGTATCAACAATATTTTTCGTATTTAAAACAAAAATAAAAATAATTACTAGGCTATATGAGGCATACAAATTTAATCAAATATTAAATAAGGTATACATACCATTCGATATATTTATTTATTTTTTCCAAAAATATAGTTAAGCGTTGAAATAAAATTAATTAATGTAATATAATTAATATTTAAATGGTTTAGTAACTCCAATAAAGAGTAAAACACAAATAGTAGTTTTTTTTTTTTTTTAATTAATAATAGATATATGCAATATAGCAAACTAACTGGTCGTAATTTGCCTCATATCGACTTATTTTAGATATTCACAAAACTTCGTACTAACGGATATTACAAAATTAAATCTTAGTACCACCAACCTTTTCAAATATTGAATATTGTCTTTCATCAATATCAATAACAAAAACCAAACATTATTTATATTTTGGTTTCAGCCACTACTATTAATTTGTAATCAAACATTTCATGAATAATAAAAGTAAATAATTTTAATTTATTTACCTTCATCTAATTTATTTTGCTTATAAATATTTTGAAAGGATATGGAGAGTTATTTTTATTTAGCAATCTGGTTTTATGTTCATTTTAGTCGGTGATCATATCTCATTTTTTAAGGTTAAAGTTAACGCAAAAATATGTAAAAAAAAAGTTTGTTTATAAAAAACTCGAATAATTTACAAATGTTTTACGTCAGAATTTAGGCTACCAGTCGGGCCACCCGGATCACCTCTGGACAGCCAGGCTATGCAAGGACCAAGAAAGGTCCTAAAAAAAAAAAATGAAAACAAACTATTATCTTAGGATCACATCAAAATTAATTATTAACTTTTTATTTATGTATTTTCATCTCGGCTAGGCAAGTGGTCATGAGCCACTTTGGTAGCCTATGTCTATATGTTATTGTTTTTGAAAACTCAAATAACTACTTAGTTAATATATATATATAAAAAGTTGTCGTCGTTCGGGACGGGCCGAACGCCAGAACCCGAACGGTCGAACGTTCGGCACCCCCTCTCAACGCGTTCGATATATATATATATACTCAAGGTTGCCGCCGTTCGGAACGGGCCGAACGCCCGAACCCGAACGGCCGAACGTTCGGCGCCCCCTCTCAACGCGTCCGGCCGAAGGTAGACCCCCCCCACCCCCCCTACCCAAAAAAAATAAAAAATAAAAATAAAAATAAAGTCCAAAACATCTGAAATAAAATATATGTTACGCATAAGAATAAACTAAACAACATTTGCCTCAACGTTGCATGCAAATTCTTTGCCAAATTTGAAATAAAAATTAAATACTACATAATAATAATAACAATAATAAATTAAAAATTAAAAAAAATAAAGCGAGAATGAAATTATTGAGTGGGCGAGCACGTTTTTAACATCGCCATCTTTAGCGATTTTTTTTTTTTTTTTTACTGTGGCAAATGCTATGAATATATATATGTATATATATCGTCACAAATATATATATATATATATATGTGTACCTTACATAATAGAGAATCTACGAATAACGTTTGAAAAAATAATAATTTTTTAATGCCCTGAAATAAAGGAAAAACAACAAGTGAAAAAAGATAACAAACAAATTATTGAGTGGGCAAGCAAGTTTTGACACCACCATCTTTGAGGATTTTTCATTTTGTTTTGGCTGGACAGAATGACTTCAAAATTAAGAGGGAGATACCTTACATCACAAAGAACTCACAAAAAAAAAAATCAGAAAAAAACAAATAATATTTAGGTGCCAAAATAGTTTTTTGCGGGGTCCGAACCCCTTCAAGTTCGGGCCCCGTACGGGGACCCGAACGCCCAAACGTTCGGGGGTCAGCTTAGGGGCCTCCGTACGTTCGGCCTGGCAACCCTTTACACATATAATATTTTTTTGTTTATATTTATTACTACATAGTATATACCACTATATATTGATGAGATTACATTATGGAGTACAAATCGTATAATGTATGTTGAATCTGTAAAAATATTGCAAGTATTTAATTTTGGTTGGTTAAAAAGATTGACAAACAAACCTGAATTAATCCATCAAAAAATAATAATTGTAAAGTGTTGGATCACTCAGACTTATTTTATTTCAAATTAAAAATATAGTTCGTTAGCTTTAGTAGACTGTAAAAAAACTTCATAAACTTACAAACCATAACTAAATATTCAGGTTATCTTCAATGTTACATATGTATGACTAGAAACAGCGTCACAACGGCGCGGGTTTTCTTTTTCTGAAAACTACCATCAGAGTTGTATCGTATTTTTTTGTCCAAATCCACCTTTAGCGCTGACTCCATTTTTTCAAATATAATGCTTATAAGGGCAGATGGCGTTCGGGTTCGATCGAACTGCAAACACCGAACGGCCGAAAGTTGGACCCCCCTTTGAAAGGCATTAATCCCAACCCGAACGTAAAAAAAAAATATATATATATATATATATTAAAAAAAAAAACCATATATTATTTACCTCGATTACTACAGTGCCTCGAGACCACTTGTGCCTAGTCAGGCCCAACAACATATAAAAAAAATCAATAAATAAAAAAAATAAAATTTATTTTTTATTTTTTTTTTGGTAAAAAATTAATATGTGGCCCTGTGGCAAACGTTGTTCAACTTACTTTTCTGCATAACATAGTTTTTTTTTTTTTTTTTTTTTGCCGGACCTTCCATAGTCCTTGTACGGCTGGACCGCCCGGGGAAACAGCGTGACCCGGGCGGCCTGGCTGGTAGCCTAGTTATATACTTTATTTTTATTTTTGGGGGGCTCGGTTGAGCAAAAGGTCATGGGCCACTTTGATAGCTTACTCTTATACACATCTAGATGTGTATAAGAGACAGGTCATGGGCCACTTTGAGCTTATAATGTTTGTTTTTTTTTTTATTTTAAATCAGCAGCCACTTAACTATTGATTGACTAATTGAATGATCAGTGATTTATTATTTGATAGAAAAAAAAAAAACACAATGGTGTGTGTGGGRCTTCCCCCCCCCCCCCCGCTCTCTCTCTTTCTCTCTCTTTTCATATCTCTTTCTTTCCCCCTTTCTCTCTCTCTCGCAAAGTCTCCCCCTCGCTCTTCCTCCCCCCTCTTTTTGTTTTCTCCTACTTTTTTTTTTCTCTCCCTCTTCCTCTTAGAGTTATATATATATATATAACTCTATCTCTATCTTTCTATCTATCTAACTCAAATACTCCTCTCACACGTTCTCCCTCCCATTTATCTCTCACTCCACCTTGCTTACTCCCCCCGTCTGTAAGTCGGTCTTTCAGTCAGTCTCCCTCTCCCTCTTTCTCATATGCTTTGTAAATGGGGCGGGATAGGGCGGCGCGGGATCTCAGTGATACAATGAATCTTTGGGCAGCTTTTGCAGGGAACATCCCCGACCCCTGCAGTTATTCCCTCCCCCCCCCTAGACCCTAGTGAACACATCGCACACACTCGACGACACTCAGACAGACTCGTAACTCACTGAAAGTGTTATGAGTCTCTTGGAGTGTGTATGAGTGTGTTCGATGGAGAATGGTGGGAGTGGGAGGGAAGGTTGGAGATGGCAGGATGAAGGTGGAGGATGGTGGGAGGGAGGATGGAGATGGTGGAAGAGGAGGTACGTGGTGACGGGAGGGAGGCAAAGGACGTGAGAGGTAGGTGAAAGATGGTGGAAGAAAATAAATGAAGTCAAATGGCAATGACGATCACCTGCACAACTGAAAGGCGACACAACAAAACGAAGTGCACTCCCTCCTTAGGCCCGCTGCATTCCTCATCGAATTCAAATGCGTTGAAAAAACGTGGTGCATGAGGAGATCCAATGTAAATCTTCGATGTAGATTTTACAACGGTGATTAGCACTCGAAGCACACAAGCTTTTTAAGGGCCCCCCTCCTGCAGAAAAAAATAATGATGCATAAGGGGACCTTAAAAATTTTGCGCGAGGTTAAAACTGGTCCCAGCGTCCTTGAAATGTCCTCTGGGCCAGCACTCGGGGCTGCACGACGGTTGTACGGCCGGGCCGCATCCATGCATATCAAGGGGGGTCGTGCGCACGAAAATCAAGTTTATATTTTAAACGTATTGATTTATAAACGATGTTTACCAAAATACGATTGTTTTTTATTTTTGTGGTTGGGAGGAAACTGAAACACCACCCTACTCCCCGAAATGGAATCTCTTAAATTAGCACATGTAACCTTCGACGCATCCTCCTGAGGATGACCGATTCTGACACCGGTTGAAACACCGACGCATCCCCCTATGGATGATCGACTCTGATACATGTCGAAACGCATGCGTTGCGGACCGCCAGCGTAAGCCCATGAGGTGCCTACTTGTAGCACTTTTTGTCGTAGTGTACATCCTGCCATAATTTTCAAAGTGTTAAAGCTTCGTTTTGAGAGGACGTAATTGTGGGTTACTGCATGTGTATGAAACTGTTTTGTGTGGAAGTGCTTGCCCGATTCTTCAGAGCTGGATAGACTAACCCGCTGCAGATTTCTGCATCAAAGCGCTATTTTACCCTACCCCTCACGCCATTCTTTTATCCAATTTCACCTGGCGGCATAACTTCACAATTGTTTTTCGATTTTTGCAAATGTTCACTTGGTTTGCCATCGGGGCTCGAGACCAAAAGTACATTCCATGTAGTGATCTGTTAATACTTTTTATTTGCTTCATATTCATAAATGCATCATGTTTCTAGATGCTTTGTTATCCCTTTTGTTGAGTCGGACAACTTTCTGTCTTATAGAGTGCTCACACTGCAGTTCGGGCGACTCATAACCAGTATGACAATTCATGCCAGACTTTTAGCCACATTGGCAATAATTCCCTTCTTTCCTCAATAATGGACTGATTTTTGGGATATTTACAAATGGTTACACCACCCGTACATTTCCTTGTCAAATCAAATATAAGGCTTGTTTACTGGTGCAACTTTCGAGGATTGGCTTGTGGATCAAAATGGTTGGCGGTGCTAGCCAAAAGGAGGCCAACGCTGGTTCATTTTCTTTTCGCGTGCACGTGGTTTCCATCCCGAAAAAAAAGTGTCTCGGAACGTGGTTTCCATCCCCCAAAAAAGTGTCTCGAAAGTATTAAAGCTTAAAAAAAACAATGCGCATCACTCGCGAAATAAGGGATGAACACATTGATAATCATCAGCCATGTCTTGAAGTGTTGCAAAAGACGACATCACCACCTTCCTCCAGTAAATTGTATGAACGACATGCCTTGTGTCATGTAGGTGAGGTTTTCTAGTTCACTACGTTTGTTGCTTTTATTCTTTTATTTTATTACTTCCCATCTTGTTTAGTTTTCTTTTCCTTCTGTTTTCTTCATGTTTTTTTCTCGTCTCTATCAACGTACGGTCTTTCTAAATTGCCCATGTTATCTTGTGTAATTAATTTTATTATTATTATTTTTCAGAAATAAACCGGGTTTTTGCTATTTTTTTTGACTTTTTCCTCATTTTTCTACTTTTCATTTCCCCCCCACCTTTTTGCTTTCCTTGCTTTATCATTCATTCAATCATTGTAGCAATTGGATGATGGACTCATCTTTCTTTCCATCCATCTATCATCGAGTCGAACAAAATATGCCAATTTGTCATTCAATGAGGCCTTGCTGGCCTTACAAGTGCAATACACAGATCACAATTGCTCACACCCAATCAAGGCACAATTTGGCCCCTGTTAGATAAACACTTGACAAACCAAGCTGCCAATTCGAAAACAGATTTTACATTCATTGAAGTATAGTAGGCGCGAAAACCCCCTCCTAGCCACCAGGTGACCAGCAAGGAAGGGTACCTACATTTCTACAAAATAATATTCTCAACAAATAGGACCTAAATGGGAATGGGGCAAGGCCCCCCAGTAGGAGATGTTAGCCGAAATAATCACAATTTTTACGTTACAAAAAAGGGAGATAGGGCCGATGTTTGAAATCACCTGGCCGACAATATAGCTGCCATAGACGAATACGATCTTCGGTAAAATCATGGAGGCTAGACTGCAGGGATTGATTTAGCGTTTGATTCCACCGGTCTCAAACAACATTTATAAGGGGATGAAAAATCCTGCAGAATATTACGATGGCGAGGCAACTCTTAGGATCAAAGAAGAGTTGAGAATGCGTATTGTGGACCTTGGACATCCGACAGAGTTCGGGAAAAGGATCGGTTTTGCGGGGTGACGAAAGGTTGACAATACTTCTTCTGAACCTTGAACACCCGATAGAGTTGGGTGAGAATCTCCCCAAGTCCTAGACAACTCTCTCTACCTTTGGGTTAAACCCCACACTTAAACGAGCAGTGAATATCTTATTACATCCGGGTAGCTGCTCTCAGCCATGATTCGGCGAGAAATTGCCGATCGCAGATGAGGCAAGGTTGCCTGCTTGCCCCTTACCTGTACATCCCATATGTCAAAATCTTACACACTCTCAGTATGAACAATTCAGCGGTGTCAGGGTTTCTCCTTCCTCGATGGGACAATCCGAATCTCAGGTGTTTGAGTATGACACTGTAGTCATCACGCCCTTCAAGATGATGGGCCTTTCAAGCTTTATAACAATCGCCCGCCAAGCCCCGCGCAAGCCCCTAGGTGATGGCCGCCGTATGGGCCGTACATCACCCAACGACTTGAACATCGACGTCCCCCGACCATGTTTGTGCCGGAGTGGGAATATCCACGTGGCGAACGTTCGATGTGCTGATGCCAGCGAAGGGAGTACGGTAGCAACGGAAAACATAGAGTGGCACAAGGCTAACCGGAGACGTGCCGGTCGCAGCGAAGGAAAACATCGTACGATGTGCTGACGCCAGCACAGCAGTTGAAGGGAGTACAGTAGCAACGGGAAACATCGAGCGGCACAAGGCTAACCGGAGATGTGGCAGTCGCAGCGAAGGAAAACATCAGTGAAAGAATACCTGCTACATCAGCAACGGTGGCAGAGATGGAGACGGAGACCAGGTCTGATGGGGGACTGTGGGACACCCCTCGTGCCCTGCAGGGCCGTGGAGGCAGATTCTGCACTGTTGATTGTGACCTTGTATAAACAACAACAGGAGGAGATGCATGCGGTGCTGAGTCAAGAACATGACAACTTACCGCATGATATTTCGTTGGAGGGAGAGGGGATCTTTGATGGATGGGAGGAGGAACTGCATGTGCAGATCTCTCTCCCACATTTGGTCATGAATGACAGAGCGCAGGCAATGGCTGTCCTGCACGAGTGCGCTGGGATGCTGACGCAGGTGAAAGACATATTTGCCGAGCTTCTAGCGAGAAGAGCCGTAGGCGGTCCACTAGGTGAGTTGTTCTCATCCGAATGCCAGCATAGCGTGACACACACAGATTCAACAATATCAACAACATCAACATCGGCAACATGAGCAACATCGACAATAACAACATCAACACGAACAACAGTGACATCACGAATTACTCCACTCCGTGTCCAGCAACAGCAGCCAGTTGCTCATGCGTGTGAAGAATTGGGTGATGATCACACGATATCAGCACCATTTGAGGACTGTCAGCCTCAGCCTGTTGTAGTGAACAATGGAGATTCGATGGACGTGGAATCAGCGACCCGGGCACCTGTTTCGATAGTTTTTCTGAGATCTGTTTCACTATCTTACCAACAGTCCACTGAAGATCAAACGGCATTATCATCATCGTTTGACGCTACGAGGACCAACGGTGCTTTGGGGAAGGTAGGTGATGCAGTTCCCCCGCTTGTTCTGGAAAGTTTTTTGAAGATTGATTCGTCATCTACTCAGCAGTCTGATGCTGGCAATGACACCATGTGTGATGAATTACCGCACCATGGGGACGAGGACAGGGCTTTTTTTGATTCAACAATGACAGAGCATCCTCCCCCAGAGGTTAAAATCAATGAGCTTCGGCACGGTACAACCATGAGGAACGAAAACGACGGCCAGAAGCATGCCCAAAGCTTTGCTGTAGTCGGGGCGAGTGATATTTCCCCCCTTGCGCCGTGGTCAAGATACACGAGGGCAGCGCTGCAGCTCGATTCTTTCCATACGAATGGTATGCACCACTCCATAACGGGGGTCGGGCAGTCTTCGTGCAACCAGAGGGTCTTGCGATTTCGGACCCAGGAAGACCGATTGGAGCGTTGATGGCCAGATGGGTGCCCTGAGTGCGCAATCACGGATGGACCGTTGCGTTGCACTCTTGTTGGGATTGGAGACACTCTGTCGGCTGGTTGGCAGCTCTGAATCCGTATCTCTTACCTGAGGGAAAAAGTCTCACCTGCAATGTGGTCTGGGATCCTTAAGCCACTTAACGTTCGGGAAAATAGGGAAAACTGGCAGTTTTCCCAAACTCCGTACAAGTTGGGGACTGGGCCCGACGACGACCGCCATTGATAAATCTCATCGGTGGCCGTTGCTTCGTTTCGGCCCCTAAGAGATCGGAGACCCACCCAAGACTCCCTATTTTCCCAACCATCAAAGGTACTCGCGGTCTAAGGAGTGGTTGTCCACTTTTTCAACCGCCAATATTGATTCCCGAGAGGCTGATGATGCAGCCGTAGTTCGATAACTGGCCATTCTTACTGCGCAAGGCACCCTGTTCCCATTCACATGTTTTGCCACCAGGGCGGGGTAGGGACGATGGAAGACGTTTGGAACAATGAAACAGTGAATTGAAAGAGGAAACAGTCCCCTCTGACCAAAATTGTCAGGCGTGTGGAACCAAAACATACATTGTCAGGTGCGCGGAACCAAAACATCCATTCGACATCGGGCGGCCTAGCCCAGTTGGTTTCGCACGCAAGTGGCATTCGGGAGGTCGAGGGTTCAATTCCCCGTGGGGAACCTGTGGCGTGCTTGGTGTTCGCCAGGCGAGGTAGGTGGGTTGCCCTCCCCACTTGGTCTTGGCAGGGTACCGGGTTCTCCTGGAGGCCTTCGCCCCTACCAGTCCTGGCTGGGGTTTAGTTCATATGCCCGGTATTGGTTGCCCCTAATTGGTAGATGTCGCTCTGGCTAGCCCCTGCTTGGTAGATGTAGCCCTGGCCAGGTAGACGTGGGCATGTAGTGTAAGGGATACTTGAGAGAAGAATATGGCTTGGTTTGAAAAAAAACATCCATTTGACTAACCTCCAACAGGCCATTCCACCAGGATGACTTCCACCCCTTTTCCTTGGCGGTCGCTTACTTGCCAGTGGACCCTAGGGATCGGGGCTGGGCCGACCCGATTAAACCAGACAGAAGTCCTTTTGCACCCGTATTCCACTCGGTTGGGCCACCATCACATCTCCAGACCACAGGTTCATGTTAATTGGATTGTCGCCGGCCTCCGCATCCCTTGGGCCTCCCAGTTCCTAGCCACCCTTTGACCACAGCGGACTCACTGGAAAGCCAATTTCCAACTGTTGCGGAGAGTGGCAGTTTAAAGCACTGCCCCCCTCAACTCGCATTCGTCTAAGCCAAGGTGTGCACCACCCTGTGGAAGCCCGGCCTGATACATCAGACCCCACAACTTGTGGAAGCCCGGCCTGATACATCAGACCCCACAACTTTTGTAAAGGGTGTCAGTGCTGGTAGTTTAACAGGTTCGCAGAGAGGCCCTCGAACCTCGAAATCGGTGTGGAGAGGTACTTCAACAACTTCCAACCATAACAGCCTGGAACAATTCTAGCACCACCCTGTTCTGATCTGTTCTGACCTGGATAGGTTTCAGGTGTGCTGTTGGGCCATATGGTTGCTCCCACCACCCTGTTCTGACCTGTTCTGACCTGTTC
>BFEA01000001.1:5463635-5501591 GCA_003427395.1 Chara braunii
ACCCGTTTTTTTTGCATGATTTGTCTCCTTTTGACCGGGCTGGAGTGGGATAGGTGATCCTCCTCGCGAAAATCGGGGTTGATCAACTCTTTAGCATGAAGGGATGTGGCCCCATGTGGAGTTCGGGTGCTTAGGGGTTCTATGTTGGTAGATTCCTTGTTTCGGCGCATCTTGATACTCCTTCGGTTGGATGATGCCTCAAGGGCAGTAGGTCAATCCTTCTCTCGTGTAGAGAAGTAATCAATGCCTCTGCCCTTCGCGGAGATATAGGCTGGGCCGCGATTTCGTGCAGATTGGATCGTAGGTGAAGCACGACTATACATTGCACTATGCAATGAACATAGACCACATCAGGGGTTGGGTTCAGTGTCTCGTTTGATCGATGGGATGACATCTGCTGCGGTTTGCTGTGGAGATACGATTGATTAGCTGAATAAGGATGTCCCCTCCCGTGACATGGACACCATATAGGGACGCTGGACCTGAATTCCAGCTGACACACACCACATCATTGTACAGGGAAGCTGACTCGACTCCTAACATATTACGCACATCATGCACACATCTGGCACTCATCATGCACACAGACCCCATCAGGGGTAGGGTTTGGTGCTTGGCCTGAATGCTAGGATTAGGCTCAAGGTCATACAGTGGTCTGATTGCTAGGATTAGGCTTGATGTCATATAGGGATTGATGAACATATAGGAAGCTGGGTATGATTTCCAGCGCACACACATTGCATCAATGTCAGGGATTCGTCTCCTGGTCTGATAGATAGGTTTTTCTATGACACCTCAACATATCATTGTATAGGGAAGCTGGTTGACTTCCAGCTCAAACACGTTATACACATCACATCAAGGTTAGGGTTTCGTCTGATAGATAAGAATGGGCTCGATGCCTCAATTTGTTTTGTAGATTCTATAGATCACATGGATAGGGTTCCCCCATCATCTGAAACATACTGCAACATACTGCTTAAATGTGCATACATAGGTAGTTGGAGATGTCAACATATCTTTGCATAGGGACGCTGGACCCGATTTCCAGCAGATACATTCACCTACACCATACATAGGTAGTTGGAGATATCAACAAATCTTTGCATAGGGACGCTGGACCCGATTTCCAGCAGATACATTCACATCATTGTACAGGGATGCTGGACCCGATTTCCAGCAGGTGCAGCTCCCCACCAATAGATGGAGCCTTAGTTGGAGATATCAACAAATCTTTGCATAGGGACGCTGGACCCGATTCCCAGCAGATACATTCACATCATTGTACAGGGACGCTGGACCCGATTTCCAGCAGGTGCACACGCATACAAGCACACAGCAATGTCACACAGAACAAGGAAATCTCTGCCAGTTGTGATGATGGCTAGCATTAACCACCATCACAAAACACTCCCAACAAACAGTGTGCTGGTTGCTGGTCAGGACGAAAGAACAACAGGAATCACAGACAAGCACCCATTCGTAATAAGTATTAGTTAATACTAAATAGTCTATGCTGCCATAAGGTAGGGCATACCCTTTTAACCCCCTCTAGTCACTGTTTATACCCCCCAGATCCCCCATCACCAAAACGGAAGGTAAGGCCAGATTCTGACTGCTCAGGCCAAGCACAGTCCTGTCCTGACGTCAGTTTTTTATCCCCTTGGGATCCTTGCCTCTTTTCCAACCTGCCTGGTTTTGCCGGGCGACCCCCTCCCTGCCCAGCTGGCCCAGGCATGCCTGGCAGGGTGACGGCCCAGCGTAATTAATAATAACATTCCGGGCTGCGAAACCGACATCATACCTACCGCTCGTGCACAGGGGCAGACGGATGATCTTCAACGTAAAGTGAGCGGGCGGTTTGCTAAGTCCAGAAAACATCGCTTTTCCACAGGAAATCACCAATGTCAATCGAGGCATGGATCATGGTGTCATTGCCCCACAGTTCCCAGTGTCAGTGGCATGCACAACGGCCATGCAGTGACCAGGTTCATGCACAATGCAGGCAGAGACATGAGGCCGAGGAAGGCACTCACCAGGCAATTACACTCACCAGTCCTTAGTCATAGAGAAATGCCCCGTGAACCGTAGGCAGAAAGGAAGAAAAGGACACGAAACGGGGCGCTGTGAAAGACTGTTTGGCCCCCCATGCGGCGTAGGCAGCATGGGAAGTTTGACGGACAAGAAATGGGGGGCTGTGACAGACTGTTTTGTCGAAGTTTCACCAAGTTATCAGGAGTATATATCTTCATTTTACTAATTTATTTATCCTTGTTTATGAACCTCATTTCACTATAGAGAGTCGTCAAATCGGATGGTCTGTGTACCGAAGATGCAGGCACCAAGGTGCACTCTGGCAGTGGGAATTATGGAATCAAGTTCCGATCAATGGTGATCATGGATCGGGGCTTGTCCGTGATGTGAAAGTGGGCAACCACTTCCTTCTCCCATCGACAATGGGATTGACTTTTTTTTTTTGAAGGGCGTTCAAACTGACCGGCTACGGGTAAAATCAGAGTTAATTTACTCAACTGATTCCATCTGGATTCAAACTGAGGTCTGTAGTTTTCAACAGGTCGTTGGAGGCCAGTTGGTGAAACGGGATTGATTTCTACAATTTCACATACGACAGAGCTTTATCGACCTCAGCCTTCTCTTTCTCAGAAAGCGGAAACTTAGCCATTATTATTATGCTATCCAATAAAAAAAAGCACAGCCTTAACACCCCAACAACAATTGCAGATCTCAGCAGAAACGCTATAGGCTTTAAACTCACGACACCTAATTCAACCACACTGCACGGAATATCAGCGATGACCAAGTTGCAAATTCACGCAGAAGTCCAGATAGTCACGTGACAAGCAGAGAGCTCAAATGCACCGAGATTCCATCCAAATAAGAGCAATACAATGAACTGGTGAGCCAATGTCCAAGCCCTCAGGCCATACCAACGCAGTATTCAATGTCGCTCCTACTGTCTGGCGCCCAGCGCCCAGCCTACTCTACTCATCCTATCAAAGCCTATCTACATTTGTGCAACAGGCTCACTTCGACATCGAAGACCAATGCACATGACGTCAACAGCAATGCTGACCTCCCACATACGCCAGGTGCGTACTCTCGACTCCCCTCATCACCCCTTGTCCACCATGACCTGTGCCTCCTTCCTGAAGACCACCGTTGCCCATCACCCGCTCGCGCCCCTGCAGCCCAGTTATGGCCGCTTGGCACCCCGCTGCCCTGCAGCACCCACACCTCTCAGCGCCCGCGCGCGCCCCAGCCAGCATTAGCGCATGCAGACACTTGCGCGTTTTCGCAGCAACGTGTCCCCATTGCCTGCCTAGGCCAGCATCCCCACACTGGCTGGCCTCTTCCCTGTATGGGGGTCACTGCTGCTGCTGGCCTGTCTGGGCCTGGCCGTGGAAGTTTCCAGTAGCTTCTGATCGGGCCCCAGTGTCTGCGCCCAGGCCCATGTCTACGGTTGAGGGCCTGGGCCCTTTTCAGTTGGGCGCACCCAGGATCGTCCAGGCTCCGACGCTGTGCTTGCATTGGCCCGCTGGGTTGGTGTGCCGCCACAATGCTGCTTTCTCATTGGCCTGCGGCCACTTCATGATGTGTCGGTCTCACACTGCGTGTGCCCAAGGCGCAACCACCTGCGTCCTGGGCTCAACTGCCTGACGCAGCTGCTTCTTCTGGAAGAGTCCAGGGTGAGGCCCAGGTTGCACTTCAACCAACTGGCGTGCAGCAACTGTCTGATACCCACATTGCAAAATGCTGAGAATAGGGCCTCTCGTGGGTATTCAGACCCGCCTTCACTTAGGGCGGGCACGAGGCTTGCTGGGAGCCACAGTCCAGAACGCATGCATGTTGTCTAGGGCCCCACGAGGACACATTCCTCACAACACTAAGATTAATTAACTCAAGTTCAATTAAGGCCGATTTCACACTCACCAAGACCGACTGCCTGAAACTTGTTGTTGTGCGAGATATTTCGATGCGTCAGCTGTGTCAGCGCGACATAAATTCCAGCAAGGTCTAGAAACCCGATCAAGGCCTTCAGAAGCTCCTATCCATCCCATCATTTCAAACAACAACAACAACAACAACAGAACCACCACATCATGCAGAAATGAGAAGTGCAGGCGATTTTCAGTACACATCCAGATGATCCCCGGTAGTGGATCCACTGAGAACTTCATTCAGAGATAACATACTTCATTATACCTGTGAAGTCAACCTTGTCTGTGCAACGGTACCTCCATTCCTTTCACACTCACACGTCTGCCGACATAGGCAGACATTTTTTTAGTAGAACAATCCTCTTCACCTCTCTCTCTCTCTCTCTCTCTCTCTCTCTCTCTCTCTCTCTCTCTCTCTCTCTCTCTCTCTCTCTCTCTCTCTCTCTCTTCTGGTGAGAATGTCCGGATGTGGACTCGTCACCACTACTACTGGCGAGAGAATCTATCATGCCCGCCTTGTGGAATTTTCAGATCCCTGTCCCACCAAGAGCAGGGACCAGGCCGTTGATCCTCCTAATGTTTGGTCCAGACCAAGCAATCCGGACAAATGGGAGCTCAATTGCTGCTTCAGGCAGGCATCTTTTCTGCTTGCATCTACGAGCTGGCAGTTCTTCATGTCCTTTTCTCTCACTACATAGGAAATCTTTCATTGCCCATGTCGTGAACCATCATCGCCATTTCCAGACAGCCACTACTGGTTTTCTGCTTGTGTCCGACACTTGGCTCGCAATACCCAACAAACCAACAGTCGAAATAGGTACAATACCGGGTATAAAAATTGGGCACAAACACAGAAAATGCTAATTAGTAAGATATAAATAACTCCATGTTTCAACCCCACTCCCCCCCTCACAGGATTTCCTTCGGGGATATAAAAACTGAGCATTACGAGAGACTGAGAGGAAAAGTTGGTTCGAGCACCGAGCTGCTAATCCAACATTATTGTATGAATCATCCCTCACAGGATTTGAACTCATGACCTAAATCTATCATCATGCAAAGTTACGTGTGTGCGTATGATCAGACCCCCCCCCCCCCCCCAAAAAAAAAAGCCGGTACGAACAGGGTGAAGAGGGGGGGGGGGGAAGGGTAGCGTGCAATGTGTGTGATACATCGATTTTTTTGACTTTCATTCTTTTGTCGGTGACTGGGCTCAGCGTACAGATTACCCGGCTGCATTGCCTGAACCCCCAAGAGCCCTGGGAAATCTGCAAGTTTTCTGAAAAGGTGCCTTTTGGTCTATGAAAAATAGGCGAATAGGGACACTCCTTCCCTTTTCTTTGCCTCTCTCTCTCTCTCTCTCTCTCTCTCTCTCTCTCTCTCTCTCTCTCTCTCTCTCTCTCTCTTCTTTTTTCTTCTTTTTCTTACTTTTTTGTTTTCCAAAGTCACAATCAGCGTAACAAATGAATTTTTCTGAACTTCTATCTTCTTTTTCTTCAGCAGATCAGAATGAATTCCTAAATGACTTCCCTCTTTTTTTTTCTTTTTTTTTGGTGGACCATTTCTCGATTAACGCATGTCATCCTTTTGCAGGAGCCATGCTAATCATCTCCGTATCCATCCAATTCTATCGGAATTCCTAATTTTGATTTCCTAATTGAATTCCTAATTGATTGGCCCTTTTTCGAAAGCGCAAAATAGGCCAAAACGGCAAAGGTGAGCGCAAAAAAGCCAAAGGAGAGCCCAAAAACGTTGAAAAAACCCACTCAGCTTATTGCGCTTGAAAAAACCCACTCAGCATATTTAGAAGTTTGATATTGATGCATATTCACCTCTGACGGTTCTGACGCATCTGATTCTGACACCTGCAAGAATGTGGCCAAGCATATCAACTGCCAAGTCGACACAAAACGACAAGAAAAGAAAAACACGAGAAACACAAACCACCAACCATCAGAATCACCGATCAGTCAGCAGGTAAAGAAACGAGGAGCCATCAATATCTTTTTTCTTTCTTTGTTTTTTGTAAAGCATCCATCAATATCATTATATAACGTGGCCCAAGAAAAAGAAAAAAAAGAAAAGGCATGCCACTGCTTCCTCCTGCAAACAGAATAAATAAAGAGGATTGAGGGAGGCCCTACTCTCTTCCCCCTAAGACAATGCACTCTCATCCTGAATGCCTACAAGCTATGAATCCGGTCAAATACAGTCATGATGAGAGTGCATCGACGATCGGGTACTTCTCTCTTCTTCATGTCATTCACGACGAGGTAACAACTAGCGCAAGATTCATTCTCATTTCACACGTGTGGTTAACGGGGACCCCCAGTTTCAGCTCCTGACTAACAGCTCCAAAACTGAAATTAGGGTTTGGGAGTCAAATTGTATGTTTCTTTTCCCCTCCTTTTTCTCGCCTGTTTTTTGCTTTGGTTCAAGGTTGTTGTGTACCAAATTTGGTCTCTACTCTATGACTTGGTGGCAAGTTGGGTGTTGTTATAAAGAGCATCACAAGTTGTCTGAAAATTAGGGCCTCCGTTAACCGCCTCTCTTTCATTTTGCACATTTCCGGAGTGGTGGAGCGAGGCCCACAGTCATGTTTTTTTTTCTGTGGAGCTGTGTATAGTGGACATGGCAACACACACACACACACACACGCACACACACACACACACACACATACACACACATACACACACCCCCATACACACACAGACATACACACACATACACACACACACACACACATACAGACGCGCGCGCGAGCGCGCACACAGATCGTAAGGTCGATGATGATACCGTAAGCACGGACGGTGAATAATGACTATATATTTTAATAATTTCACCGCAAGTTAGCGCGGGTCGAAACCACCGACTACGGGAAAAAAGAAGAAGAAGGGGGCTGGTTTGGGCATCTACGCCCCACGTAAAGTCCTGAATCTGTGCCCGTAACAGCGGTCAGATACAGCCACGAAAGCACTACCGCGGTTGATGCACAAACAAGCAAGAAGTGTCGACAGTAAAAATATATATAAGAGTCCATAATGAAGAGCGACTGAGTGCGAAGGATGAACAAAGCAAGAGGAGGGAAGAGATGATATGGCTTCAGATAACCGAGAGGCTCATATGGTCATATGCCTATAGCGATATGGTTCATGTTCCCTATAGTCATGGCTATGACCCATGGCCGTAGCCATGACCACAGCAATGGCTATAGGGATATGACCATAACCGTGGAGAAAGGAAAGGAGAAGGAAAAGGAAAAGGGAAAAGAAAAGAAACATGACGCAGAGGAAAAGGGAAGAGAAAAGAAACATACGACGCGCTCTGATGTTAGGAATTCGATCTCAACGGCGTGCTGACAACTTCGAGGTGCCACTCCACAAAAAAAGGCGGGAAAAAATATCGTGTGTTTCAAAGGCAAAGGGCACACGCTCGAAGGAACACAGATTGCATCGAAGTACGACGGCATGAAGCCACGCGTTCCTCCCTCCCTGCTCCCCCTTTAACAACCACCCTTCACCTTCTCCCCATGCTGTCACGTTTATTTGCCCCCGAGCACACCGTTACACAAAAAAAAGCTATCAAAAAATGGAGGGAATCAAGTTATCGTCATCGTAGTAACAAAATGGCGGGAATCAGGGTCTCGTCATCGGTGGGGGAAAATGGCGGGAAGCAAGGTCGCGTTATCGAAGTCGAAAAATGGCGGGAATCAAGGTCTCATCATCGTAGCCAAAAAMTGGCGGGAATCAGGGTCTCGTCATCGGTGTAAAAAAATGGCGGGAATCAAGGTCGCCTCATAGAAGTCAAAAAATGGCGGGAATCAAGGTCCCATCATCGTAGCCAAAAAATGGCGGGAATCAGGGTCTCGTCATCGGTGTAAAAAAATGGCGGGAATCAAGGTCGCCTCGTCGAAGTAAAAAAATGGCGGGAATCAAGGTCTCATCATCGTAGCCAAAAAATGGCGGGAATCAGGGTCTCGTCTTCATAGTCAAACTCACCAATCAGAAATACCGCCACACTCGGCAATCAGAACATGGCGGGAAAAATATCCCGGGCAATCCTTCCGGAACGATACCGAGAAGATTAGCATGGCCGCTGTGCTTTCAAGGATGACACACATGAATCGAGAGAGAGAGAAAACAAATCGCAGGGTTCTGGATTTGACATTACAGCACATTTGTTCGATTGCTGCCACGTGGCTCGGTGTCAACTGAGGATGACACATGAGCACAGGCTAGACTGGCGACACGTGGCAATCAGCTGAGTACGCCCACACGTGTCCGTCACAGAAGGCCGGTCCAGGGGTTCGCTGAATTTCATGACCCGCGCGCTGCTTTGCACTCGACACGTGGCAATCACCATCGTGCTAGCGAAGAGGACGAAGAGTGAAGAAGAGAGATCGCGCTAGCGAAGACGAGGAAGAGGGAAGAGGAGAAAGAGCTCTGGCAAAGAAGAGGACGAGATCAGGAGAGAGAGAGAGAGAAGCAACAAAATGGTGGAGAAGAGGAGAGTGGAAGAGACGATAGGAAACAGAAGGCGAGCGAATGAAGGGAGAAGAAAACGAACAACTGAAGTGAAGAAAGAAGAGGAGGATGTGACGCACGAAGAGGAGAGGAGACGACAGGAGAGGAGAGGAGAGGAGAAGAGAGGAGAGGAGAAGAGATCAGAGGGAGTGGGAGAAGAATGGGAATGGCTGAGATCTAAGAAAAGGAGGAGAGAAGGACGGGGGGGAAGAAAGGGCAAAGCGAGAGAAGAGGGGGATGAGATGGGAGAGGAGAGAAGAGAAAGGGGGAGAGGGACAAGTGGAAAGAAGGAAAAGGGGAGAAAAGCGAGATGAAACTGAGGAGAAGAAGGAAAAGCAAAAGAGCAGAGAAAGGTAGACGAAAGGTTAGAGTGACGACCAGAGTAACCAAGGACAGGAAAACGAAGTGAGGTATGGTACAACGGGAACAGCGATGAAGGGAGAAGAGGGGGATGTAAGAACACGACAAGAGACCCGAGGACAAGGTATCGAAGCAAGGCGAAAAAAGGCGACACGAGGGGAGAAGAGGGGCGAAGAGAGGAAGAGACGAGAGAAGGGAAGTGAAGGCAAGAGAAGATGGAAGAAGAGAGAACAAGAAGAGAGAAGAGAAGCGAGGAGAAAAGGGGAGACGAGGGGAAAAAAAACGGGAGAAGAGGGGAGAAAAGGGGACGAGGGGAGAAAAGGGGAGGAGGGGAGGAGATAAAAAGCGGAGAAGATGGGAGAAGAGGGGAGAAGAGGGCTGAAGTGGGGAAAGAGGGCTGAGGTGGGGAGAAAAGGGGAGAAGAGGGGAGAAAAAAGAGGAGAACGCGAAGAGCAAAAGGAGGACAATCGAGGATAAGGAAGAGCAGAACGAAGGACAATCAAAGAAGGCGAAGAGCAGAAGGACAGTCGAGAAGAGAGGCGAAGCAAGGAGGCCGGAGGGAAGAACAAAGGAACAGAAAGGGAGAAGAGGGCATGAGAAGAGAGACAGGGAAAGAGAGAGAGAGAGAGAGACACGGAAAAAGAGGGAGAGAGAGAGAGATGGAAAAAGAGAGGGAGAGAGATGGAAAAAGAGAGGGAGAGAGACAGGGAACGAGAGAGAGAGAGAGTGCGAGCGAGAGAGTTTATTACTTAGGCTAAGAAGGGAAAACACACTCACCTTGACAAGGGAGGTTATAATGTACACACATGCAGCTTTTATGGAGGTCATCCACGTGTCATCCTCAGATCTGCGCGATGAACAATGCAGTGGAAATGGAAATTTGAGTACCCTCCCCCCTGCGTTCTGATGGCAGACAGCAAATTTTTAACCTTTTTTTTTTTCGATTCCTAGACGTTTCAGCGGACGATTTATTCCTAAACTTTTTAACCACAAAGCCCACAACAAAGTATTAAAAAAACAAAAACAGCAATTTGCAACACAAAAAAAAATCATAAATTATCTGACAAGAGAATGGATGCAAGGAAAAGAATTACAAATCTACCCTGAAATTTCCTTAAAAAAACATGTATTATCAGACGAGAGGCTGTAAGGAAAAGAAGTACAAATCCACACAAATTTCCTGGAAAAAAACGTAAATTATCTGACAAGAGACTGCAAGGAGAAGAAATACAAATCTACCCTGAAATTTCCTGACATAAAATCATCCTCATTTGCGCCCGCCCTCCCTGTGTCATTAATTCACGGATTCTTTTTCCCTTTCAATTTCTGGATTACATCGATCAGGGTCATCAAGCGGTGCTGTAGTAAATCGGGGGGCTCAATTCCGACATACTATTTTTGGCTTAATGAGATGCGTAACCCACTTCAGTTATACATTGACTGATTGATTAATTAATTGATTGACTGGCTCATCGATCGATTGATTGATCCCTCAATACATTAATTGATTGATTGATTGATTGATTGATTGGTTGGTTTAGCGATTGATTGATCGATAGACTGACATACCAAGTGCTCAGCTCATTGCTACTTTGATTCCATATATCCCTTGGATTGATTGATCACCTAAATTGATTAGTTGATTGATCACCTACAAAAAATTCCTTTTTCGATGTTTTATATTTGTTAACTTGATTAGTTGATTGATTACCTAACTTGATTAGTTGATTGATTAATTGACTGCTTACTTGACTGATTATTTTATAGCGTAAGCCGTATACCTGGCTTGATTGATTACTTGATCGATGCACTCCTTGATCGACTGCTTTGCTCTACTGGTTGAACCCCTGAGACTCGGAGATCGACTGATTGAATTTCTATCAATTGAGCGGTGGATCGTTCGCTTACTTCATTTCTGCTCCTGGCTCGATCGGTTTGTTTGTTCGATTCGTCGAACCCCTGATCAAATATCATTGATTGATTCATATGCTTGGTTAATGATTGATTCATGATTAATAGATGACTGATTGATTGATTGATTGATTGATTCGTAGATTGACTGGTCCTTCACTTCGTCATAATTGCTAGTGGTGATTCATCGCTTAATTCATTTAGCATTAGTATACTGTATTTGTATGACTTTACATTCCTGACATTCTGTATCAAAAAATCCTCATCCCTGTAGCTACCTCCCCTACCTCGTTAACGGACGTCTTGATGGGCTACCATTTGACTTGCGTACTAGTACCGAGCATAATAAAAAAGAGACAATCAAGCAATCAGTCAACCAATCAATCAACCAATCAATCAACCAATCAATCAACCAATCAATCAATCAACCAATCGCGCAAGCCGCACGATCAAAACCATGCCGCAGATCACCGGGCGTGCAAGACACGCCTTCACAGCACCACTCAACCCCGACGTTATTCTCCTCTGCTGAAGTGAGCGAGCGCCAGAGCGAGAAAAAAAAAGAGTCCCTCGAAAGGGGTAATTTACGCGGGGGGGCGGCGGGGGGGGGGGGGGGGGGGGGGGGGGGGGGGGGGGGAGACAAAAATGGCAGGTGTCTGGAATAGAACAAATCCCTGGGGCGAAGTCCCACTACCGGTAGCGCCGGTTTAGACTTGGCTTCGAGTACGCACCGGTTCCAGGCATCGGATCTGAACATCTACCGGCCGCACTGTGGCCAAGTTGAAAACTACTCCAAATCTCAAAAGAAAAAAAGAAAAAAAAGAAAAAAAAAACTACTCCAAAGGACGACTAAACCCCCGCAGGTGGGACTTAGCCCCTGGTGTTTACTGCTAACCCCTTTTGCTAATCTTCCCCTGCCCACCCAGGGGAWAGAAGGGGGGGGGGGGAGGGGGGAAGAAGGAGGGGGAACAGGCACGGAACTTTGAAAATACGCAAGGAAAACAGCACCAAGAGGGAGTCGCTACACCAGATAGATTTCCTAGATCCCAGAGATTGGCTAGACCTGTAGAATCGCTGCCGGGTGCCATTCTTAAATCAAGTCAATGCGTTATTATGTTGGTTTTCATCCGTTTTTTTATCTTTGTTTTATTATCTTTTATTTTTCGTTTTCTCCCCTTTTTTTTGCTCTCTCTGACATCTGACGTCTCTGTGGAGGGGTTGGATTCTGCTGAACAAAATGCAATCTGCCAACTAATACCCTATTTCTCCAGAAAAACGACAGAGAATAGGGAAAAGAGAGAGAGAGAGAGAGAGGTGGGGGGGGAACGAGAGAGGCAGAGGGGAAGAGCCAGAAAAGAATGAGAGAGAGTGCCGAAACACACACACACACACACACACACACACACACACACACACACACACACACACACGAGGGAGACACAGACAGAAAGACACACAAACACAGTACAAGAGTGCGATATAGCGAGACAGAGAGACAAACAAGTGAAAGACCTATATATCGAGAGAAAGGGACAGAGAAAGCGAGAGAGAGAGCGAGAGAGCAGGAGAGAGAGCGAGAGAGCAGGAGAGTGAGAGAGCGAGAGAGCAGGAGAGTGAGAGAGCGAGCGAGAGAGAGAGAGCTCACAAAGGAGTCGCCTTGTAGTAGATGAAATGCGGCGCGAACGTCAAGGCCGCGCAATTGAAAAAATGAAAGAACGTCATCCTGCGCGACTTTCGCCACACGTGTCAAAGAAGTCGTGGAGAATTAAGGACGTACAAACAATAAGCATGCAGGATTCTGAAGATCTCCCCTCCCCCCCCCGTTTAAGAGAAATCCTCTCCCTCCTCCTAATCACGTCCACCACAGATCGCCTCGTTTGCACCTGCCACTACCCGATTATCTCCCTCCCTGCTCGTCATCCGCCGACGCACAGAAGCAAGGCAATCGAGCGGAGCTTCTTTAGGTCGCCACGTGGCAGCCTTGTCAGATCCCGACTACCACGCAACACCGAAATTGCCGAGCCATCAATTGAGCACCGTTTGCAGAAGCAAGAAAGGAGAAAGGACCTTTTCTTCCGCAGAGTCGAGGCCTCGCTGCACCAGTCACCAAATGTGGAAAAGGAGAATGAATCCTTCGCTAAATCATGGATACAATGTCGCCATAATTTTTGTATTTTGTGCATTTGGTGAGTCGTGTGGCGATGCCCTCGTTGCCGCCATTGGCGAATACTGCGAGAAAAGCGAAACACGACAAAAGTAAAAAAAAAAACAAAAAAAAAAAAGGGAAAATTGCATCTGTACCCCGCAACTGCAATTTACACAAAACAAGGGCCCACCTCAAGTATGGTTATGCTTAGGGCCGAGGATACAATTTGGTGGAACAAACCTGGCCCACCTCGGCCCTGGGCATGCATAATTGGCACAAACCATTTTGGGGACCGGGTCTGGGTAAATGCAATTTACACAAAACAAAAAGGGAAAGAAAACAGTGCTGCTGGCCTTGCCACATCAGTCCCCAGTTCTAGAAAATTCATGATGGGATCTTAATTAGCAATCAAAACAGTAAACGAGCTTGGCTTGTACGGAGCTTTACGGTTTTCCGAAAATATAAATCCATCTTTTTTTTTTTCTTTTTTTTTTTGGAACAAGGCTCCAATCTATTCGTGGGAAGCAACACGTGCTGGGAACGGGGCCCAGCGTCCCATATACAAATTTACATAGAATTGAAAGTTTGAGATACCGGGGGCTAGGTCCCACTTACACGAATTAAGCGATATCCACCGTAGAGAGCAAAGATCAACGGGCAGAATCTCTTAATCCGTGCAAGTGGGACCTTGCCCCGGGGCCATTACCGGGCTTTGGCTAAGAAAAAAATTGAAGTACTTAGAAAAATTACTACGACGAAATTCAGAAATAGGCAAAATTGGCCGGTCGGAGCCAGAATCCCTGGCCTCGGGGGCCCGCACGAAATGTGCGTTAACGAAGCGGTGGTAGCAGCGGTGGCAGTGCCCGGTCGTCGGCGGCGGCTGTGTAGGACGCAACGCTGGGGCACGTAGACGCTGATCTCTTCCACGAGGCGCCTACTCTGCCAGGCACCATAGCCGTGGGAGAGCTATGGCAACAGTGCCCTGGCGTAGCCTAGCCCTTGAGTGGGTAGGGAGTGCTATGCATTCTTATGCCATGGCATCCTGGCAGCTCTGTACCTTACCTCCATACCAACTTGCATACCTCACAGGATCTTGATAACAGAGGAGCCACCCTCCCCTTAAGCCTTCTGCTGGAAAGGGGGGGCTCCTCTCTCACCACCCAAAGGCCGCGCGCTGTTTGTCATGATAAGTCATCCCGACTGCTCTGATTACTGGGAAAGTACGGGAGTCGGAGGGGCGCATCTGGACGCAGTGGGAGAGTGTGCGGTTGCGGTGGCAGCTCTCCGGCATGTTTTAGGGCTTCAACAAGTCTCGGTTGACCATTCGTTGTCGCAAGGCAGTCTGTTGTTCTTCTACTTCATTCCAGAAGTATATGTTCTCGTTTATTGTGTCCGTCGTTTGCCATTTCTGAAGTGGGCGACCTTGGCTGAATAGCCAGTATGCAAAGAGGTTTTTCCCTCTTTCTTGCTCTGTTCTATTTTGTTTTCGTTCCTTTGGTTTCGTTTGTTGTCGCGTCCCTCATCATATGATGGTTATCAAACCACACGAGATATGGAGTAGCAGATGGAGAAGCGTGGAAGTGAAGCATGTAGAAGGGGAGATACAATTTAGATCCGACGTACCTCTGGACTGTTTTACTTAGTGCTAGGGGACCAGTGTGCCTCCAGACGGTCTTCTGCCCTCTAAATGTGCAAATGGTGGGGAATTATCCTTTTCTCTCTCTTTCGCTATTCTAATCTGTCTGACTCGTACTGCGACAGTGCCCTGAAATCACCTTGTTTACACAATCTGTGTGATAATATTTGGAAGGTAGTCATCACGATGTAATTTTGACCGATTAGTCAGTCTGAAGACATCCATATTTGATTATTGTAGGGGTTATTGTGTGCAACGAGAAACTCTGGGCGGGTTAGAAAGTTGAACTGTACGACGAATAACGGAACGAAAGATTCAGGGGATCGTCTCTAGTGCACGGAACCAGATGTGACGCCAATCGTTTAAGGTAAATGACTAACGAGGAGTTGCTTGACTCCATTGGCGCCATGGCGGTGGTTACATCGGAATTCCCTAAGTATGAATGGTCCTCATGTTTCTGGCTAAGTGCGGGTAGGATGCCCGAGTGGTCTAGTAATATATGTACTCAGTATCTGCTCGGTCTTTTGTGAAAGGGAAGCGGTAAGTCTTTGGTATTTGTTCTGCGTATGTAGATCACGTTGAACTGATACTTTCAAATCTTATGGAGATTCGTTTATAGTTTTTTTTATGTTCGTAAGTACTGGGGAAGGTTCGCAATAGTTTTCGGGTGAAACTTATGGGGTTGGGAAGATATGAGAGACCCGGTGAATAGCAAACTAGAGTTGTATCCATTGGGTGCGTGGTGGAAAACCCGTCTAGGCAACAAACTTAAGGCTCTTCATAGTGTTTTGGTCAGCGATGATGAGAAGGTAACCCTAAGGCTTATTCGTCCTTCCCAGCGTTTTGTCATTGAGATTGTCTCTTTAGAGTTTACATAGTAGATATTTCGAACGGCTTCTGTTTTATATCTGTGTTCCCAGTTTGATAGTTTGTAATTGCTAGAAAGTTTGATTGTCGAAAAAGCCCCGAAGCCCTACGGGTGGCAGCGCCATCAGTGGGAGTGGGAGACTCGCTAGTGGCGGTGGGAACGTTCCCCGGGTGTGAAGGGTAAGACAACTGTCATCCATAACCACGCTTGGAGTGACAGTGTCGCTCACGTTTTAAACGCCGAGGATAGGACTTGGGAGTTGTGTTTGACATTGTAATTTCCAGAGGTCTTGACCACTCACAGACTCTTGATGTCCTCAGAGCGTTGGGGTATGGTTGCAGTGATTTAGGGTGATACTCAGGGATTGGGATGATATGAGAGACCTGGTGAAGAGCAAACTAAAGTTGTATCCACTGGGTGCGTGGTGGGAAACCCGTCTAGGCAACAAAGGCTCTTCACAGTGTTTTGGACAAGTAAAGGACGGGAGGGTAACTCTAATGTTTTATTTTTCTCCCTAGCTCTTAGTCGTTGAGAGTGCTCCTCTAGTCTGAGAGTTTGTAGACTTGCACTTTCTGTAGATAATATTAATACGTATAGTTTTAAATTTAGTATGCACCTGGGCTGAATTTTAGAATGAGTTGTATCTAAGAAATTAGTTTGCCTTCGAAAATAATTTTAGGGTTAAATTGTTAAAATTTTCACAAATTGCCTTGTGCATTTTTTAGTTTTGCAGTTTATACCTCGTAGTTTTTTTGCCAATAGTGTTTCGATCTTAGAAACATGTCGGCGTATTCCAGGGCAGGAAGGATATTACATTGCTAATAGAATTGCTTTACAATTTTTATTTTTTGAGATTCCTTGAAGGGAGACTGGACCCGGTTTCCAGGAGCCTAAGCTGAGTATTGGCCTCAGCAGGACTGTACCAGGTTGATATGTAGGGGTGTGTTCCCGGGCGCCAGTGGTCTCATTGGAATGACATTGTTATGTTTCTCCAAAAAAAGAAAAAAGAAAAAAAAAAGGCAAAATTCAAAAAACGACTCAGAAGCCCCCCATCAATCCTCTTTACCTCACTCCGGCAAGACTTACTGCAGCAGAGTCACCATCTCCGTGCTGCTGTACCCTATTTCCATCCTACAAGCTAGCCCCCTCACTAGTAGGACGCTTGATATCCCACCATCTACTTCTCCCACTCACCTTTTTTTTTAGAACAAAAATATATGCACAATTCATAGAACGACTCAGACACCCCCTATCAATCCCCTGTACCCCACTCAGGCAAGACTTACTGCAGCAGAGCCACCATCTCCGCTGCTGCTGTACCCTATTCCCATCCTACCAGCTAGCCCCCTTACTAGTAGGATGTATGATATCCCACCAACTCCTCCCACTCACCTTGATTTTTTTTTTAAGATATCGGAGCCCTTACCCGGCTTTGGCTGAAAAACCGTATGAGCACACTTGCACTAATTCGAGAAGGATGGGAATAGACCGCAGAGGTAGTACACATGCTCCAAAACCCTCGAGACCCCTAACAAACCCTTCCAAAGTTTTCCAACACTGCTTTACTCCCTGCCGAGCTCTTTCAGGCCTCACACCCCCACATCCTGACATCTGGAAAAGAGGGGCGCGGCGCTACCGGGAGTGTTGCGCTCGGCACAGCCTTGTGACGAACCGATTTTTGTTCCGCGTGACTTTCTGCGTGATAACAATGAGGGGTCCTAAGCTAGGAAGGAGGGGCCAATTACGGAAGATCAGGATTGAGGGAGAATTGCATCAGTGTCTTCGCTTTTTCGTCTTTTCTCTTCGTCGCTTCTTTTCGGATGGCGGGATTCAGGGCCGGGCAAGTCCCGGGATGATCGATTGAGTGTCGCACCAACAGGACGCGAATAATAAGGGTTGACTTCACTTCTTTTCTGTTCTGTTGTCGGAATTTGGGCGCTGAGATCGCGCGAGAATTGTTGCTTCGTTCTTTTTTAATCTTTTTTTTGCATCTTGTCGAGCCCCAATGGCTCTCGGAATTTCGGACTTTCCTTTCGGTATTCGTGCTTTTTACTTTTTCTGCATTAGATAGAAATTTAGGAATTTAGGATTTTTTTTTGCCGCGCAGCGCTTGCGCGCTTCTTCTTGCGGCTGCAACGGAGCTCTGATTAGTCGGCACCCTTAATAGTGTGTGTAGCTGTAATTTTGGGCGGGCGTCATTGTAATTGTATCTTTCTTCTTGAACTTCGTCTTTTCCGCTCTCGCTTTTCCTTTTGCAGTGTCTAGCTATTTCGCGGACTTCATGCTCGGATCGATGCGTGGAGAGAGGCTACGTCCCCCACACCACGATCTGGCCATGCAGAGCGCAGACACTCCCTCTCCTAATCCCCGTTCTAAGTCCTTGCAATTCCGTGTTCTTCGCGCATGCATGCACGTTATAAATTCCAGCTGCGCGATTAGATAGCTCTCTTAACCAGTTGTTGGAAGCTTGGGGTAGCGCGATCAGTGAGGGTTGGCTCACGAGCAAAGTAAGAGGTGAGTTGAAGTGGGAGTCGGGCGACCCGACGAGCTGGTGTCGAACGCGCGGGGTTGATGTGGGCCACGGCGGACTGTGGGCGCGGGCGAATCTGACGGGTGCGGGAGGACTAAGCGGGGTGATGACTTCGTGGGTTGGTGCGTGACGACGGACTGTCCGCATCGGAGAGAGAGAGAGAGGGAGCTGAGGTTGATGGACGTGGATTTGAAGTTTTATTTGTCTTTTCTCCCTCCTTGCTTTTGTATATAAATTTTGATTTCGGCTCAGGGCGATTCACCCGTCTCCTTTTGTTTTCGGAATCTCGGCTTGGTTTCTGCCCACACTCGTTTTGCGGTTGATCTCGATTTTGTTTATTGCGTGTTTTGTTGAATAAATGGATGAATGAATGTTATGTCTGTTGCGTGTCTTTTTGCCTGATCCTTGCCTTTGACTTGTCGTTTTGATACACTCATGAGCATAATATGAATATTTTTTTTGCGTAGTCGTCAATACTGCTTCCATTGCTGTTTATCCCCTTTTGGGTTACTGTTGTTGTTGCACCTTGCATGCTCAGGAATGAGAGTGTACGGGATCATGGAGTAATTAGGTGATGGGGTAGTGTTTGTCTAGAGACAAGCGAGTACCTCGCGGGGATGCTTGTAAGCGCGGTCTGATTTGCTCAGGAACTTTGCCACAGGAGATCTCAGTTCCGACCTGGGACTCCACCCCCACTTTCCCAAAAATTCTTGGCACACCCCTTTTCGCATTTCCAGGCCCACATCCCACCCCGATCAGGAAGTCGCGCTGGGTGTGAGGTTGGTATCGGAGCCCGACAAGTGGCAGGGTTCTAGGATTCATAGCTGGGCAATCTGGCTAACAGGGGACGACCTCGACCCCGAAACGCGCATCGACGTGATCCCGTCGTCACCAGAAGCCGGTCTGTGGCTCGACGGACGGTCAATATGAATGCTAATCAGCAGAACCCCCAACAAAACCCAAATCCCGAGCAGAATCATTATCAACCCGCACCACGAGCACGGACTCTCATGACGCCCCCTGACCTCTATCTGTTTGATCATGCGCATCATCTTGCTGGAGAATGGTTGGCCACGCTTCGGGCACATCAGTATGATGACAACGAGGCTCAGGTAAACATTCCCGCTCGATTAGGGGGGGATGCTCATCATTGGTTTAGTACCTATGTATGAGTGGATCTCCCGACCTTCGAGCGAGATTTTTTGAATAGGTTTGATTACATCCATCCGGAACAAACACTCTTCATGATTAAAGATCGAGTCCACAAACCCCTCGAGTCTGTCACGGAATATTGAAACCGTTTTTACCGAATGTTTGTGAAAACAGAGCGAGGTGACCAAGTAGGAAGAGATTTGTTCATCGACGGACTTTGCAGCAGAACGATGAGGGCGAAACTGCGAAAACAGTTGACCCCCATCAATCACACGCTGCAGCAGATTATGGTTGCTGCAGAAGAAATGGAGCGAAAGTTTGCTACGAGTTTCCTAGAAGGGGAAGATTACCCTAGGGAAGGAGACTCGTCTGAATTAGCCAGGGCTAAGGCTGAGCTGGCCGCGTTGCAAAACAAGTTTGAAAACATGGGGTTTGTATCCGGACCAGTTACCTATTTAGAACAGATTACCCCTAAACGGTCAGTCCCAAATGTGATTGCCAACGTTGTCGGCGTGAATACCCTTACAAGGGTATTCGCCCTGGTTTTTGCATGCGACAGGGAATAGGCTTGGCTTAGGATTTAAGTGTTCCGCGCGAGGCGCGGCTACGTCCGTGGTTTACGACGGCAGGGTGGTCGACTAGAATAGAGAGTGTGTGGGCGCGCGGACTTTCGAGGCGCGCGTGATCTTTTGTTCGTTGATGACTGAAGAGTCGGCGGCGTGGTCGCCGGCCGGATTTTTGTTCGGATTATATAAAGACTAAAAGGATTATGCCTCGTTGATTAATGTGCTCACCTGTGACCTGCGCGTACGTACAGAGGATGGCATCGATAACAATGTGACTTCTGAAGGTGTCTCGGTAGCTTGGCGCATCGTGCAGTGTCTGTTTATTTAGGCGTTCGCCGAAGGTAGGCTTAGACTTGGGCTTAGCGTTATTGGTTACGACATTGGACTTATATGGTGGAAGTATGGGGTTCGAGGCTAGCGGGCGTCGATGCAGGAACAGTGGAGCATTGGAAGGGCTGAGGGGTTGTGGATCCCCTGGGACTATCCTGCTTAGTTTTGTCGGGGGAGTCCGATCACGGGCCCGCTTGCAGGGCCGAGGAAAAGCATTGGAAAGTCTCGAGCCCCAGTCCCCTTAATTTTCTCATTTTTAATATTTTTTTTGGTTGGTTCTAGATTTATTATTATTACGGTTCTTTTATTTTCTGTATGGGCCCGACACGGGTTTCAGGGAGCCGCGGGGCACTGCCCTTGTCGGCGTCCTTCGGGGCATCCGTTAAAAGTTGGAACGATACGGGAAGGATTAGCCTGTTCCCTGCGCAAAGACAAAGTGTATAAATCATCAAGAGGTCCGACAACCATCTGTTTTTCGGATACTTGACGACTGTCGGACCTCAAGAAGTCGACGGGGCCGAATGAAGGGCGCAGTAGGGCTGTCGTAGCTGAGTAGAGCAAAGGCGCGGAGCGGGGAAACGGGCGCTGCAGGAGTAACGGAGGACGAGGTAGGAATGACGTTGCCTAAAGGTGAGCGGGAGGATGGCCCAGAGAGGCGGGATCGATGGGGTCGAGCCAGGTAGCAGACGTCGGCATCAGACGGAGCGAGGCGGTGAGAGGGGAAATAAACCCGGACGGAATCTAGGCCGGGTGCAGGCGCAAAGAAGGAAGGATCGGAGATGGTAGAGAGACGGGCGGGGCGCAGTGGAGGATGAGGGGCTCGCTCGTTTATGAGTGGTAGTGGACATGAGCGAAGCGGGGCGGCCTGAAGGTCGGGTGCAGGCGCGAACGGAAAGGAGAGCGGGGCCAGAGGGTGGTGGAGCAAAGAGGAAAAGCAGCGAAAGGCGTGTGCAGCGGATGAACCTGGTCGAGGAACCACGCGAGGTGCAAGTAGCGAAGGGAGTGTTGTGGGAATGGGCGACGGGCAGCTGCGGGGGCGCTGAGGCAGCAGCTACGGGCGCTAGGTAGGCGGAGTAGAGGGGAGGCGAGGAGCGACGGGCAACGGGAAAGGGCGTGCCCGACGGGGTGACAAAAATCGGGGATGAACCGGGACGGGATGACGCGGCGGGTGCATGCGGGGTATGGACAAAGGAGCAGAGTGTGGCGGAGCTACTCAGAAGGCGGGGCAGGAAAGGGATTGCTCGCCCGTTTCGTGATGAAAACGGGCGAGGGAAGATGCTAAGCCAACGTTTTGGAGGGCGGCGACTTCAAATCTAAGGTTAGTTTTAGTAGTAGATTGGTAGATTAGGAGTTAGGAAGAAAAGAATGGTGCGCGAGCTATGGTAGGATGACGAAGACAGGAAGGGGGAGGAAATGAGTATCTCGCTCGTTCCCGAACGGAATCGAGCGAGGAGAGGATCGTTTCGGGGGTTTCGAAGCCGGGCGAGCTGATTAGTGAAGTTAGTTTGGTGTAAGATTAGTAGAACTAGAGTTAGTAGAGATAGGGGGTGCGTTGAGCCATGGCGGTGAGGTAGAAGACGGGTATGGTAGAGGAGAGAAATCATAAGCTCGCCCGATCCTGAACGGATTCGGGCGATGTAAAACTCGAAATTGGAGTTCTGGAGGGGGGCGAATGTGATAGTAATGTTAGTTTTAATGTTAGATTAGTAAGGGAGAAACTGTCCGAGAAAAGTGTGGCGCTGAGGAGTGGTGATGGTGGGAATGGCGGAAAGGAGAAAGTGATAGCGTGCCGGGTTTTTAACAAAATCGGGCGCAAAGAGATGAGAAATGGGGGTTCCAAGGATAGGCGAACCCGATGGTGCAGTCTGATCGAGGAGTCAATGGGAGGGTTTAGTACTGTGGGAGACGTGAGCTGCACGAAGTAGAAACGACCTTGCAAAGTGACTGCACCTGTTCGCATCCTGGCGGAAGATCCATTATGATATGGACCAGTCTATCGAGGGAGGTAGAGTGAGGCCGGCCGAGCCGTGTGCACAGAGAGAGAGAGGTGGGGAGAGCTAACGCTTACGTCGTGGCCGGCTGAGGACCAGTGATGTCGGGTGAACCGAAAGTCGAGCTATGGCCCCAAGCTTAAGAAGCCAGGGGAGGTTGGCGGTGTACCCGCCCATGTTCTGGCCGTAGATTCCTTCAGTGTTGCTTATGCGGTCAGTTGGAAGCAGTGCGGGGCTAGTCGTGGTAGTGGAAACTCACTTGCTGGCTTATTGGGGAAGGTGACCTTCCCCGACCCACCGAGCGGAGCAGCAGCAGGAGAGCAGCAGGTTTAAAGATTACCAGTCGGTGGTGCATGACCAGTCTGCGGCAGGGATAGCGTGAGCCAGTTGCTGGGGACTCACCTGTTGATAGTATGCTGCTCATGCGATCGGGTGAAATGTATGGTTGTTCACGGCTGGCGAGGGCTGCTAACTTCTGCTGTGGCGCGACGGGTGAATAGACACAGTTGATTTGCGGTTGCCAATGCCATGCCTTGTGGTGCATGCCGTGATCGATAGGGCTCATGCGCATTGCTGGTATAGGCAGTGCTGTATTTACTGCAGATTACTGTGTTGTTGATGGTACGACTGTGCGAACTGCCGTACGATCGCTGCATTACCGTGCTTGCTGCGTTTCGCTGCACGGCTCACCGAGTACCCCTATATGTCGAAATAGAGCACGCGACGCTGTGCACTGCTGAGAACAACTGTTTAGGGCCTCGTGGCTGCGGTTTCAACAGGGAGACGAAGGTATGCTGTAAGAGGAATGATCGGAGGCACGAAGGTAGATTACTGCTACGGTTTGGGGAGTTGCCAGAGAGTCAAACAACTCACAGTTTGACTTGGGTTTGGCCAAGCTATTACCTTTGGCTGCCATTGTGGGGCCCTCAGGCGCATGAAGGTAACGAGGCCCTCTCCTGCGAGTCTGTGAGCACCCTTCTTGGATTTGAGAGTCTCAAACCCGCCTCTTTCTGCCTTTCTAAGTCTAAGACTTAGTCTAGTCTATGGTTCTGAGAGGAAGGCGGCAGGCGGGATTGCAACCCGTAATCCGCGCCAAGGCCTCTGTGGGAGGTTATCCCCACCGATTGTTGGAGCTCTGCCGAAACTTAGGAGGAGTTCTGGAGGCAGGGAATTGTAAGGTAACCATTGCTTTCCCTTATAAACCCAGTATAACCCCTATCTATACACCTCCCTACGTATCAGGTGATTGGGCTGTATGCAACACTTACTTTGACTTTTTGGATTGACTTTCAGAACACAAACCAGACTAACTAAAGGAATGCATGTATAATGGCAGTTTCAGTTTCTTTGGTTGCCTGAAAGCAGATTATCACAGGGGATTGCATCAGAGGGAAGGTTGGGAGGAAGACAATTTTGCTTGCAATTGAACGAGTCTTATAGGGTCAGGCATCGTTTCTAAGATGAATGGCCTGACTGCTGTGTTTTGTTCTGTTTTCTGAAAAACCAAGCATTGTTTCTAAGATGAATGACTTGGTTGCTGTGTTTCTTTAATTGTGCCAGGCATTGTTTCTAAGATGAATGACCTAGGTATTTATTTCTAAGGGGTATTGTTTGCTTGACTTTTGAGGGTCAGACATTGTTTCAAAGACAAATGGTCTGGTCGCTGTTTACTTGGGTGGCTTCTGAACAATCTCTGGGTCAGGCCCAGGGTACGCTGCCTTTTTGTGTGCTAAAGACAGGGGAGCTGAATATTGTTTCTAAGACGAATGACTCATCTCTCCTTGGGTGTTTTGCTCTGAGGGAGGATTCAAGCCAAAGGACTAAACATTGTTTCTGAGACGAATGGTCTAAGTCTGAGGCCTCAGGACTATAGCGAGAACAAAGGAATAAGATTCCCTATAATGATATATATATATATATATATATGTATCTATATGCGAATAAGGCTAGTCAGGCATTGTTTCTAAGACGAATGGTCTGGCTTTAGCCTTATCATAAGCAAAGAGAGTATAATCAAGAGTTATAACTGAAGGTAACCTGGGCAGGCTGAGCATTGTTTCTAAGATGAATGGCCCAGCCCTACGCCCTCCTTTTGAAGACTAAGGTGCAGAAAGATATATATAACTTGGCTATTTAAACAGTTCAGGGCGACTAAGCATTGCTTCTAAGACGAATGGTTTAGTCACATGCCCAATGAAGAGAAAAGTAGTTGTGCAACCTGTTCGTGTATAACTAAGGCGGAGGGATGACATTGTTTCTAAGACGAATGACCAACCCCAATGCCCTATGTAAGCTGGGTATAAAGGGTTAAATCATTGAAAGACTATGAACTATTGTTTGCTAAATTGACTCGGGGTGGCGAGAGTACTTACCTTTGTGGTTTGGCTTGCATGTGGTTGAGTGAGGTTACTATTTGGTCTGAGTTTCAGTTGACAGGTAGTTGCTTTAGAGACTCGCCACGTGCTAGAGCGATAGGGGTTAGCTCAATTTCTGCATTTTCTGGGCTAAGTTTTTTTACTTAGATCAATTCTCGTATTTTAGGAGATCTTTTGTTATACTTGGCTTTGTATAAATCTTGCTAAGCTATTTTCCCTACGGGAAATGCTGCCGAAATTTCTGCAAATCCAAGGAGTTAGTCAAATCTTGACTTGTCTAAGTTCGACTTGTCTAAAGTTTGTATATGACTTAGTAAAAATCTGGAAAGTCTCATTTTCTAAAGGGAGTGCTGCCCAAATTTTGCTAAATCAGGGAGTTAGACAAAAATTGAACTTTTGAGAGTCAAAGACTAGTTTTTGTTTCATATTTGCGCTGATATAAATTATGAAAAGACACTTTTCTTACGGAAAGCGCTGCCGAAATTTTCTCAGTTTAAAGGAGATAAATTATGATTTGACAGGTGGCGATTCTGGTAATCCACTCTGTATAGGGGAGATTATGTCAGGGGCTACCTTTGCTTTGGGCACTTCTTAAAGGTAGAGTCATACATAATCAATTAGAAGGATTTTTGGTGAGAATGTGTTATTGAGTTGTGTTCTCCATACACTTATGATTTTAACATGGGGATTGACATGTCTTGTGTTACAGGTCTTCTAGATCGATTGATTCAGGACTTGGACTAGATTCAGCTTGATCCTACAAGGATCATCTTCTGTTATCACTGATAACAGGTCGGTTGCCGATTCGTCGGTTTGCGATTCAACTCCAATCCACTACTGTCACTCAACCTAAAGGCTTTAGCCCTGTGGTTTGAATTGTTTCATTGTGTTTTCACCCGGACTTTATTGAATGACCATTTAACTAAAGTACTGAGTTCTTATTTTGGGGAGTTGCACAAGAGTGAGGTTTGTATGACTAAAGCGAGGGGTATGAGCATAGAGAATGGTTGAAGTTGACCCCGTGTAGTGCGTTGACTTTTGTTGGGTCTTTGACGTGATTGCAGGTATGAATTGTGATTCGGGCTTTGGATGAGACTGTCTGCGATTACATACATATATGGCTGGAAGGAGTCCCACTGTGACTGTGAGAAGTGATCGTCCTATATAAATAAGCCTTATGTACATTTGTATATGTGTCTTAGGCATGCGCGCAACTTATTGTGATCGTGCGCAAGGGTTAGCCAGATTCTGGCTTGAGAGAAAAAGGGAGATCCCCTTTTATCCTTTGCTTCTTAGAGATTTTTATGGTCGGACGTTGATCCTGAGCTGTGATTCAAAATCATTGTCCAGGACATCCCACGCCCTAGACTCTGCAGGGAAGGAATCTGCCTCCGTGCAGAGCCTATTTGCCCCACTCTGCAGAGAGTGCAGAAGGGGGTGTGTGGTCTTCAACCGCGCTTGGCGGTTGTCCATGGCGAGAGATTAACCCTCAAGGCGCTTGTCACCCGACACTTGAGTGTCGAATACGACCCTCGAGATTAACGAGGACCGCACGATTATGGGCACTATATAGTACGCCATCATTGCGACTGCTTGCGTACGCTTGCATTGCGAGTCGATATGAGTAGACCCTGCGTCCGCACAGTTTTATACTAAGTCTCGCGCGTGACGCCTACCCGATTTCCGCCGTGGAAAGTTATGGGATGACCACTGAAGGGGCTAGGAGCGTTGTCGCGTTGTTTGTGTTGTGTCGTTTCGTGTGTATGCGTGTGTGTTCCTTTTGTGTGTTTGTAGAGTGGTGTGCGCGTAGTGTGTGGGATACGTCCTAGTCGACCGACGACGAATCGCGCTTGGAACTTCAGCCCCCCAAGATGCCGGTTCGCGTGTGGGTCCGATAGGCGTATTACCGCGCGTACCCTCTATGCTACAGCGAACGAGAAACGCCCTCGGTTGGTCCACCTCTGCGATTGCAACCGAGTAACTTTCGTATTGTGGACTGGTAGCTCGGCGGGGATACGCCCACCGAAGGGACGTGACAACTCCCGTAAGGTGGAGGTAAGTTATGCCTCGCGTAGGCCCTATCCTGTCGTAGGGGCTCGCGAGAGGTATAGCTGACGCACTCGGTCGGAGCGGCCTAAGGAAGCTCCATTTGTGTGTTCGTGACGAGGTTGGTCCAACTCCTGCGTGACGTGGCCGAGAGGGTCCCGCGCTGCTACATGCGGTGTCGGGCCGATGCGTCCGACAACGTACCCGCTCCCATGATGACAGTGTCCCCACCCCCGATCGAAACCCCCTCATGACGGAATGAGTTTTTCGCCTTGCTCGAACTAACCAAAACATTGGTTAATTTGATTCAGGAGAGTAAAAAGGAGCAACGGGAACACAATGCTCGAATCGAGGCGATGATGAGATCGATGCGACCCATCACAGTGTGTGTCGCGCCGATCCAGCACGGATTAGCTCCAACCTACCTCCAGTAGGGATCCCGGGCAATCTGAATGTCTGTTACACATGTCACCAACCAGGGCACGTAGCCCGGCATTGCCCGCATCGACCCCCGCCACAACGAGTCGGAGTTACACCGGTAGCTGCAACACCGATCGCTAACGGGCCAGGACGGGTAGGAGCTTTGATGGAAGAAGTAGAGGGAAGCGGAACCACGATAGCAACAATGGAGGAAGCCACGAAGCTTATTCCATTACATCAGTATGTAACACTTGGATATCCGGGGCTTGGGATGATTGGTACAATTAAAAAAGGAAAAGTGGCGGAGTAGCGACCTTCTCCAGGAGAGATGGAGTCGGGAGGACCCACTTTCGTCATGGGGGAAATCGACGTTCTAAACATCGTACGAGCCTTAGATCATTGAATCCCCCTTCCGATCGGTCATTTGCTTTCGATATCAGAACAGGCCAACGAACGTATGATGCAGCACTGCAAAGCAAATCGAAAAGGGTTTGCTCTTACCCGAGCAGCAAACACAAAAGCGAAAGGACCAACACCAAACGAAAGTAACGTAGGCACTTTCGATCCCATACGCATAGGACTAATCCAAAAAGACGATCACTTCCTGCGGATTAAACCCATCCCATGAAAATCCGCGGAATGCGACATCGAGGTATGGGGAATTCCATATAATGCTATCATCGATTCAGAAGCCGCTGTGTTAGCTATCTCCTTACGGGTAGTGGAGAGAGCAGGAAGAAAGAACGATCTGATTATACTTACAGAAAAGATCAGCTTGTTTCAGCAGACGAAGAGAAGATCAAAACAGTGGGGCGAATGACTAACGTTGCCTTTCGATTAGGGAAGGTACATGCGTTGGGAGACGTCGTGGTTCTATATGTTAATACTTACGACGTGCTTTTTGGTTTTCCCGCCCTGGTAGCACTTCGCGTCAATCTGAACTTTGAAAGACGATCGATTGTCGTCCGAAATACCAGGGGAAAACCCTATGTTGTACCGACGAGACTGACTCTTCGTACTACCGCTAACATAGCCCCGCGAGGTTCTCCCGCGATGACGGGGATTCTCTGCGTAATTACCTGGAACAACGGGCGGACATCCAAAGACGCGGACAACAGTGATGATGACGATTCAGTAATCCTGAGGATGGCGCAACAATGTATTCACTATCCCGCGCTATAGACAAATGTAAAAGTCTTGAGCCGGATTATCCAAGATTTGCAAAGAACACAGGCAATGATTATGGGAGAACCTCTCGTACAGATTTCAAGGATGGTCGATTCTTTGAAACCCCCTCGAATCCTGTACGAAGGGATCTCCCCTCTTCTCGCCCGATACGATGACAAAAGACACTACTACGATATAACGAATCTCCCAAAATCCCTTTTGTCACCTGCAAAAGAGATTCGATTGTTACGCTTAGGGGCAAAGACCAACTGTTTGGAACCCCCTAAGCGCCTCGAAAACGGACTCGGGATCAAGATCGCAACGAAACCTGTGTCGTGGCAAGACATTCGAGATGGAGTAACACCGGAGGAATACGTGGCCATTTGAGAACAAGATGCACAGATGATGGCCACGGTGTTTTCTTGGCGATCAGATAACTCATTCATCTTCGCGCCCCCGCCAGAGAGCACCAAGTGGGTGAATACAAAACATATCGTTGTAAGGATAAGGGATGAGTTGTATGAGTTGCACGTACCCCGATACGTACCTGATGAGATCCACCACCTAATCGCAGACATTCTGAAAGAGTACAAAGGAGCGATTAGTGTGACGGACACAGATATTGGACTGTCATTAGTCATACAGCACGAGATCTAGACGGAAAATCATTCCCCGATTCACTGCAAACGTTACAGATATTTCCCTATGGAACGAAAAAAAACTCTCGAACAGATTCGAAAATTCGAAGCAAGTGGTTGGATCGAACCCGCCACCGGACAATGGTCGTTCCCGGTAGTATTGGTACCGAAAAAGAATGGGTCGATTCGCATATGCATTGATTATCGCAAACTGAATGACATCACGATCAAACATGTGTACCCCCTTCCCAGGATTGATGATTTACTGGATGCGATTGGGTGTGCTAATTATTTCAGTAAGTTTGATATTCGGCACGACTTTCATTACATTCTGGTTAAGGAGGAAGATCGGTCGAAGACGGCCTTCGTACTATTTGAAGGCACGTGGCAGTGGGTCCGGTGTCCGATGGGTATCTGCAACACGCCTGCCACGTTTCAACGGGCGATAAACGTGACGTTTCAGAACTTCGTCAACAAGACACGGCTCACGCAGGGAATGATAAACTTCTGCGTCATCGTATACATGGACGACTACCTGGTTTATTCGGAGACCTATCACAGGCATGCACAGCATATCGAGTGGACGTTGGGAGCTCTAAGAGATGCTGGCTTCAAGATCGCGCTCGAAAAGAGCGAGTTTTTCCTTTCGGAAATTTCGTTCTTGGGCTACGTAGTGACACGTGGAGGACTGCGGCCTGACTCAAGAAAGGTCGCGGTGATGAAGGAAGCTCCTGTCCCCACGTCACTGACGCAGGTTCGAGCCTTCTTGGGCTTAGCCTCGTACTATCGTCGTTTTATTAAAGGCTTCGCCGCGATTGCACGCCCTTTAACGAACCTATTACGAAAGGACCAGCCCCTTAGTTGGGACGCAGAGTGCAAACGGGCCTTCGCGACCCTTAAAGAAGCTTTGGCAACAACACCTATTTTGATCCGGCCGGACCCCGCGAAGCAGTTCATTCTCATCACAGACTGGCAGTCGGTGGCTATTTCCGCTATTTTAGCGCAGAAGGGGAACGACGGCCGCAAACACGTCATTGAATATGCGTCACGAACGGTGTCAGACGAGCGGAGAAATTACTCAGCCCCACAAGGCGAATGTTATGCAGTAGTGTGGGGAATCCAACACTTCCATCCGTATCTGTACGGACATAAGTTTCTCTTTGTCACCGATCACGGGCCCTTGCTAGCGCTGAAGCGACTCACTAATTACATGGGCATGATTGGAAGTTGGGCGGTGCGCCTACAGGAATACGACTTCGACATCATCCATCGAAAGACGGAGAGGCACGGTAACGCTGGCGAACTGACACTTCTGCATCGACCAGCTAAAGTGCCTAAGGCGGAAGAGATCATCCCATGGAAGGAACCGGAATCGGCGAACGGACCCAAGTATGGACAAGGGGCAGTCCTTCCACGTGGCAAGAAGCAGGCAGGTGGCCATGGGTGACGGAGGTAACCCTACCACTCCTCTTTCTCCCCTCTCCTCCTCATCTCTCCTCTCCCTGCCTGATAAATTTTGTTATTTTTGCGAAGCAATTTCCCGTGTATACCCGATCTCTATGCGCCCTAGCGGGGAAGGGTATGCGGAATGGGTAGACTGTCGACAGTGTGTCACATGAGCCCATGGCTCATGCATTCAATACCGAAATAACAGTAAACCTTGGCTGTGCCCCTTGTGTCGGGTTGATAAGATCCCGACTGAGGCTCGCTTTTTAGATGCCACATCAGAAGGGTTAAAGAAGCCCGGGAGGCTTAGAAGGGCCGAAGTATGGACGAATATCGCCTTGATTGCTACTCTAGTGGGTAACCTCCTCCAGGACTTCACCAAGGAAGATCGGAGGAGGGCCAATGAAAGGGCTCGGGACTACCGCTGGAATGAAGGATGGTTGGAAAAACGGAAAACGGATGGCAGTGGGATTTAGATGGTAGTGCCGCACCCGTTCATGAGGTATGACTGAGTGAAGACAGCGCATGAGGAAACGGCTGCCCATTTTGCCGTACGGATTACGAAGGCGGCAATCGACAAAAATGAGTGGTATTGGTCCAATATTCGTAACGATGTGAAGTTCATCGTCGCGAATTGTTAGGTCTGCTCTGCTGACAAGGCACCGATTCAACCGCCAAGATCGATAGTACCGACGGTAGTTGAACGGCCTTTTCAAAGGGTTAGCATGGATACTACTGATATTGTGATGCCCCCTGGACCCAATAGCTGCGAATATTCAATCCTACTAGTATTCGTGGACCATTTTTCGAAATGGATCGAGGGGTATCCCTTTCGTACGCGACAGGCAGCCGAAATTGCACGATACTTCAATCGGTTTTTAGGGATGCACCAGGACACGGAGGAAATTCTGACCGATAATGGGGTGGAATTCAGGGGAGAAGTCTTGAGGAATCTGGTCGTACACGACGTTGCTATCCGGAATACCGCACCCCACATGTCGCAATCTAATGGGCTGGTAGAAAATGCAAATAGAGTGATAAAGACTGCGCTACGACGCGATATCGCAGCGCGGGACCCAAGGCCCTGGCCCGATATCGTTGATCACATCCTGGCGGTCCATCGAGGGACGCCCCACGAATCGACGGGCCTGATCCCTTTTCAATTACGGACCAACAGTGTGGCCTGTGTTTCGATACCCAGCCTCCCGGACGAATCGTCGTTGAACTGACGGCCTACGAGGGCCACGGTTCGAGACAAGGCCAAGCGACATATGGAATTGATGGAAAGGTCCCTACCCCGATTAGCCTGAAAGCGCCAGAAAATGACCGAGTTGGCCCACGGCCGGCAGGTCCGTAGTTACAAGGCCCGGAACGGGAACGCGGGTCCGCGGCCCTAGTATAAATTGGGGGACTTGGTGCAGGTGAGGAAATGTGCTCGCCAGGGAAAAGCGCCACGATTCTTCAGGCAATTTCGAGTGATCGAGCTTGGCCCAAACGGAGTGAACACCGTGCGCCTCGTGTCAGAGGTATCGGGAAGCCGATCGACGTGGTCGATCATTCGCCACGTGTCCTATCTACGTTCCCTCCCTTCCTCCCCATCTCTTGCATCTTCTTCCTCTTCTTCCTCTTCCTTCGCTTCAAAAGAAGACGATGACTCTCTATCTCCTTCATCTTCTCCTACATCTCTCACCCCCTCTCATACCTCCTCGCCATCGCCATGAGTTTTCTCACGGAGCGAGCTCTCGGTGATCACCTGCTGGCGCCACGTGGCTACATCTCGGCGATCCGGCAAGTTCATCATTTGCGCTTCACTTTAGATCTTCTACGGCTCGCGCAGTTCTTCTGTACCACGGGGGTATACGCAGCAGCAGAGTTCCGATTTGCGGGCAATCATCGGGTGGTTATGTTGGCAGAAGCGGTAGCTGTCCATCGACGGTCAGCCCTAGGGATTAGCCACGTGTCCACTGCCATTTCCTTCAGCGGCGATATCAGCGCGATCAGTCCGCTGTGGCATACCGCCATCCGGACAACGTTACAGACGTGGGGTCAGCAATTGGCAGCAGAGTGGAATCAATCGCTCACGCGCCACGGGGACAATCTTGTCCTTACTGACGGCATCGAACTCAATGGGATTTAAGCGACCCAGCACGAGCCGACGGTGGTGCTTCCGGAACTCATCCCCTTCCAACGTCCCCAATGAACCGCTCCCAACTCTCCACCTTCGTTCTCCCATCTCTCTTTCCCATCTTCTGGCAGTTTAGTCTTCACCCTCGCTTCTCCGTCTGTTTGGAATCGTTGGCTGTCCCCCTTCTCGATCCAAGGCAGTGGGAGCGGTGGTGTGAACATTTCGTCGATCTTTCAATGTGCCTGGTCGGAGTGCGGCTCACATGGACAAGGGACGAGGAGCACCTCGCTTGGGTTGAGTACATGGAGCTACTGATCATCAAGGCCTGGCGGACGGAGGTGGAAGGCAATCTTCGTAGATTCCTGTTTGGATCCGTGAGGCCCGACCATCACCAGCTAATCGTGCAGGAACTCACGGTTCCTCTCGCGCAGTTGGTTGACGATCTCCCCCTTGATATCGTCTCGCAGAGCGACGAAAGCCCGGTCTCGCACGTCCTCACACGAACGCTGACGCCGTACCTTCAGTGGTCGGCGTGCTTGGAGGAGTCGGGAAGCGGCCGCGACCAGCCATCACAACGAGGCTACCTGGACCCGCGGAAAATAATCGATCTCGCCTTCTTCCAGGACCGAACAGTCTCCGAAAACGAGGAGCTAGCAATAGAAGAAGAAGTGGAAGAAGAAGAAGGCGCAGCAGAAGAAGAGGAGGAAGAGACACCGGAAGAAGGCAGTTATAGTGAACATAGTGAGGGAGAGCAGAGTGAGGACGAAGAAGAAGAAGAGGAAGACGAGGAAGAGGAAGAGTTGGAGCTGGAGAAATCCGAGTGGAAAATCTCGGCGGAAGAAGTAAAACGAATGGACGCTCAGACGGAGGACCTCGAGGCAGCGTGCAAAAGAGAAGAGATTGTGGCCGGAAAGCGACAGCTGGAATTCGCACGCGGAGCAAATCTGCCCATCTCCGACGATCCAGGCAAAGATCCGAAGCCGCCCAAGCCCGAAGATGGGGACCCAGCTGCTGAGACTTCGAGCGCACCGGCCAGGCGGTGATGAAGTCGATCCCCCTCCCCCTCCACCTCCGACCGTCTACAAGTTCGAGCCCGTACCGATGCGGGCCATCAGGCTTCGTCCGCGGTCCTTATCCCGTCGTCCCCTTGATTACTTCACCCTCCGCCAGATCACCACCCTCGTCACCTTCCCTCGCAATCCCTTCCCGATCGATACCTTCCGTTTCTTCTACGCCACCCGTCTTGTCGTCACGGTTCACCCCCATCCTTCGACCCGGTGTGCCCTCCCCGACTTCTGTCTTCACACCCTTCTCTTGAGTGTCGTGTGGCGAGGCCACAATATCGTCGAGGTTTATTGCATGATCACGGGGACTATCCCCGCATGCGAGAACCACGATCGATTCCACGCGGCACTCTTCCGAACCTTCGCCACCCTGTACCCCGATTATCTTGCATCCCTCCCTCATAGTGGTAATCGATTCCCTCGCTTCCACCGGATCGTCCGATACCAGGAGCTTTCGGAGACAGTCGAGGGATTGGAATGCTTTCTACCACCACTTCCGACTAACCCACCCCCTCGCCATGCCCCCATGTATCGTCTTCCTTTTCCCCTTTCCTTAGGACATTGATGCTTGGTTGATTGGTGCGTGTCACGGATAATCCCCTCCTGGGATTGAAGAGAGCCCCTCTTGCGGAACTCGTAGGACAGAGTCTTGTATGCCAGGTTGGATGACTTCCACACTCCTTTACATTGTAACTAGCAACAAAGAAAGCTTCGCGTGACGATCGATTAGAGAGATCGACACGTGTCATGATTCAAGCAAGCAGGAGCTTGCTTAAGATTGGAACCCCCTGGGCGTCACATATGTGATGAACCGATTTCTGTTCCGCACGACTTTCTGCGGGATAACAATGAGGGGTCCTAAGCTGGGAAGGAGGGGCCAATTACGGGAGATCGGGATTGAGAGAGAATTGCATCAGTGTCCTCGCTTTTTCGTATTTTCTCTTCGTCGCTTATTTTCGGATGGCGGGATTCAGGGTCGGGCAAGTCCCGGGATGATCGATTGAGTGTCGCGTCGACAGGGCACGAATAATAAGGGTTGACGTCACTTCTTTTTTGTTTTGTTGTCGGAATTTAGGCGCGGAGATTGCGCGGGAATTTTTGCTTCGTTCTTTTTTAATCTTCTTTTTGCATCTTGTCGAACCCTAATGGCTCTCGGAATTTCGGACTTTCCTTTCGGTATTCGTGCTTTTTACTTTTTCTGCATTAGATAGGAATTTAGGAATTCATAATGTTTTTTTTGCCGCACAGCGCTTACGCGCTTCTTCTTGCGGCTGCAACGGAGCTCTGATTAGTCGGCGCCCTTAATCGTGTGTGTAACTGTAATTTTGGGCGGGCGCCATGGTAACTGTACCTTTCTTCTTGAACTTCATCTTTCTCGCTCTCGCTTTTCCTCTTGCAGTGTCTACCTATCCCGCAGACTGCATGCTCGAATCGATGCGTGGAGAGAGGCTACGTCCCCCACGCCGCGATCTGGCCATGCCGAAAGCAGGCGCTCCCTCTCCTAATCCCCGTTCTAAGTCCTTGCAATTCCGTGTTCTTCGCGCATGCATGCACGCTATAAATTTTGGTTGCATGATTAGATAGCTCTCTTAACCAGTTGTTGGAAACTCGGGGTAGCGCCATCAGTGAGGGTCGTCTCACGAGCGAAGTAAGAGGTGAGTTGAAGTCGGAGTCGGGCGACCCAACGAGCTGGTGTCGAACGCGCGGGGTTGACGAGGGCCACGACAGAGTGTGGGCGCGGGCGAATCTGACGGGTGCGGGAGGACTAAGCGGGGTAACGACTTCGTGGGTTGGTGCGTGACGACGAACTGTCCGCATCGGAGAGAGAGAGAGAGGGAACTGAGGTTGATGGACATGGATTTGCAGTTTTCTTTGTCTTCTCTCCCTCCTTACTTTTGTATATAAATTTTGATCTCGGCTCAGGGCGATTCGCCCGTTTCCTTTTGCGGCGTGGTTTCCGCCCACACTCGTTTTGCGGTTGATCTCGATTTTGTTTGTTGCGTGTTTTGTGGAATGAATGAATGTCATGTCTGTTGCGTGTCTTTTTGCCTGATCCTTGCCTTTGACTTGTCGTTTTGATACACTCATGAGCATAGTAGGAATATTTTTTTTGCATAGTCGTCAATACTGCTTCCATTGCTGTTTATCCCCTTTTGAGTTACTGTTGTTACTGCACCTTGCATGTTCAGGAACGAGAGTGTACCGGATCACGGAGTAATTAGGTGATGGGGTAGTGTTTGTCTAGAGACAAGCGAGTACCTCGCGGGGATGTGTGTAAGCGCGATCTGATTTGCGCAGCCTACACGCATCCACGCGCGCCGATTCGCGTCCATTGACGAACTTGACACCTTCGATATCGGGTAGGTGGGAACTTTCACTGCAATGATATTATACCGAGCTCTTGGGATTCGGAGTACTTTGACCCTTGGGTGACAGAATGTATTAGGCAGAGATACCCGGAATTCCCCTGCCTAACAGAGAATCGATTGTGCCCTAGAGAACCTCGGTTTCGTCGTTATCACTACCCGTTTCCCTCCCTTCCGTTTCCTCCTCCCGTATCACCAACTCATTGTAGTCCTGTGGAATTCCATCGCCCCGTACTGGCCCCACACGCCCTGCGGAAATTGTCGGTGACGCGGTAACTGATGAGCCCCTGAAACCAGGGGGCCTAATCCAAACGCGCGACGGCAGACGCCACTTGGCTGCCCCCAAAGGCCCGACTCATCAAAATCACAGCCATCTCGGGCAGACCTCTCCCCGAACCACCGCCCCCAAAACAGACAGATCGGACGGCCTTGAATGCACCGCTCATGCCATCTGCCTTATGCTGCACGACATAGAATGCCAACAGACCGGAAGTAACTCGCCCTAAGCCTTATTGCAACTATGCCCCTGAAGCTTTGCCACATGAGATCTCAGTTCCGACTTGGGACTCCACCCCCACTTTCCCAAAAATCCTTGGCACACCCCTTTTCACACTTCCAGGCGCACATCCCACTCCGATCAGGAAGTCGCGTTGGGCGTGAGGTTGGGCGTCACAGTCTGGTGCGCCGGACCGGATTGTCGTGATTTCACATGGTGACAACGCGCTGGGTAGTGGCGTGAGCTACCGGTCAGTGGTGGCGGGGTGGAGTGCATGGCGAGGGAGTAAGGGATGGTGGCTACGATATTGGAGTGCAGCGCCATCTCCTATGCAGGCAAGATAAAAGATGACTAATTGGTTTGGTGGGCATGGAAGAGGTTTGTCGGGCGACTCCATATTGGCAAGAGGGCTACTTTCCCCTTTTCCTCAACAACAAACTGCGGCGACTCACCAACGGGTTTGGCGAGGAGGTGTCGCACTGTTTCCCTTCCTCCTAGGGGGATTGAAGATGGTCGTTGTAGTTTTCAGTGCTAGTAATGTCGTAGAACCTGGTGGTAGCAATAGGAGGGAGGGTGTCTCTCCTCCCCTGAAGACGGAGGGGGAGGGAATATGTAAGTTGAGGTTGTTGAGGAAGTGGGGACGGAGGTTTTATGGATAGTTTTAGGGTCAGAGTCATGCCCATGAGTGGATCGGTCAACTCACACTAAAAAAGTATTAATAATCTACTCAATTGCTCTAATTCATCTTTAGAGTTATCTGATTTTGATGATTGATTGGAAGATGAATCTTAATTTTGTTTTTGCTGTGATCTCTCAATTTTATCTGCGTTATTCTGATTTTTAAATTTGCATGACGAAATTCTTGTTGTATATCCACAAGATAACAACCTAAATTTTGATCGTTTTGACTGCTTCTGAAAAAACTCCCGGAAAAAAATTCAAGTAAAGATTCGTAAATCATATTTTGCTCCGATATAAAACCATTATTTCAAAAATTCAACTTCCAAAGTGGATGATCCATCTGTATTCCGTTTTTTTAATTTTTAGTTGTCATTATTTGAAACTACTTGATTTTTCTCTTGACTCTGATGCCATAATCAGTAATTCTTAAATCTACAATCACAATAGTATACCACCGTTACCTTGTTATGGTTCGTGAGGAGTTTCAGTCTTGTCGTTAGTTGCGGGCCAGGAGTTTTGAGGATGCACCAGTGGGGGGGACGGTTTCTGGTTGGTGATATGGCATCCTGCTGGCGAGGAGGGCTAGCTAGTGGGATTGGATTAGGGTATAGCCGCATCTGGGATGGTGGCTCAACTGTTATTAGTCTTGTCGGAGAGAGGTCAGCGGTTAGTAGGGGAGTCGGTGTTGGGCTTTTTTCGGTGAGGGCATTTACTCGACTTCTGTTTTTTCCTCTTCTTGTGAACTATGGGTGGAGGAGGTCGGCTCGTCATGAGAGGAGGAGGAGCTGAGGAAAAATGTGTGGGCGCGTCTGCTAAATCCATCCTGGTTTTGCTGCCATCCGATTTTCCTGCAACAATGGTCGGGCGATCTCCCGCAGTTGTCTGACAGGTGTTTGTGCGGACGTTTTACACTTCTCGTGTGTTAGTGCAACCTTGCGGCGGGTCGAATTGTGAGGTCCCCAACCTCTTTCAGTTGATTTTTGCAATAAATAAGTTCGTATTTCCCAAAAAATCAAAATAAAATAATGTTTCGTGCGCATGTTACCGCAGTGACGACGAAGGTCGAAAGTCGAGCAGAACGCGAGCGCAAAATTCCGCGTCGTCGGTCGACTGCCCCACACACTTCATGTTTTTTTTTTTTTTTTTTTTTTTTTTTT
>BFEA01000001.1:5508748-5519068 GCA_003427395.1 Chara braunii
CCCCCCCCCCCCCCACCACCCGCATTCCTTCAACAAAACCTCTGTTGGACCCACCCTCATGAAATCGCGCTTCTCGCTTCACCTTAATTCTTCATCCATTCCGCCACTGTGTGTGTGTGTGCGTGCGCGGGTGTCTGTGTGTGTGCGTGTGAGAGAGAGAGAGAAAAAGAGAGAGTAAGAGAGAGAAAGGGCCTCGCTGCACCACTCTCGACATGAGAGAGAGAGAAAGAGAGAGAAAAAAAAAAAAAAAAAAAAAAAAAAAAAAAAAAAAAAAAAAAAAAAAAAAAAAAAAAAAAAAAAAAAGCCGTAAGCAAAGGCCTAACTACAAATGACCCTAAGTGAAGGCCTAAGTACAAATACCATTTCAAACAATGGTCAAATAATCAATCATAAGTTAGAAACAAAAAGCTCTAAGTGAAAGCCACCAGACATATATTGACACAACATATAAGATGACAACATTTTGACAATTTCAATACTTCTTCTATACAAGAGTCATTTGAAACTGTGGTATGAAGCATTACTTTGATATGAAACATGACACATGATTTAAAATGGCCCTAAGTGAAGGCCAAACGAATGATAACTTTAAGTCGTAAGTACAAATGACCCTAAGTGAAGGCCTAAGTACAAATACTTATTTTGTACAAACCCGTTTGAAACTGTGATATGAAACATTGTTGTGATATGAAAAATGACTCATGGTTTAAAATGGCCCTAAGTGAAGACCATATGAATGATGACTTTAAGGCTTGAGTACAAATGGCCCTAAGTGAAGGCCTAAGTACAAATATCATTTTAAACAATGGCCCTAAGCGAAAGCTTAGGTACAAATATCATTTCAAACAATTGATACGACCCTAAGTGAAGGCCAGATGAATAATGACTTTAAGACTTAACTACAAATCGCCCTAAGCGAAGGCCTAGATAAAAATATCAATTCAACAACGAAAAAAATAAAATAAAACAAAAACTATCAATTAAAATTAAAAAAAAATACATCATCTAAATTATTATTTAATTTCACATCAATAACTGAAAAACCAAAATTTGAAGCAAAAAAAAACATTTTTCATAAAAAACAAATTCGCTTAAAAAACCTTGCAAGAATGCAAGGCAATCAAACAACAAAAAATAATAAGATATTAAATAATAACAATAATTCGTCAATAATAAAACATACAAGATTAAAGACAATCGCAAGAACACAATATTTTTAAAATTATAAAAATTATGAAGCATTTGAAAATATTGATTATGGAAAAATCAAAAGAGACATATTAGATATATTACAAAAAGAAATGAGTTTCGAAGGTTTACAAGAATCTGTTTGTTGTGTATCTGATGAACTTCAACTTAAGAATAAAATATATAAACACACAACTAAAGACCAACAAATAATAGATAAAATAATTGAATTTTTAAAAAACCCAGATGAAATTTTTCATAAAGATATAAACGAATATTATGATTGTACTGAATTTAGTAAACAATTTATTGACTTATTACTTTCACAAAGAGGATTTCAAATAAACGACAAAGAAAACGAAATTGAATTTTATATTTGTGACAATTGCGAAAAATCATTAGTCGATAGTAAAAAAGGTCAAGGTAGTTTGCCAAAATTTGTCATCGATAATCATTTTTTTATAGCGAAATTACCTAAATATATACCACAACCTACATGGCTAGAATTAGTTATGACAAACATAATTACTATTATAGCACAAATAAATGTCTTACGAGGTGGTTTACACTGAGCTATTCGATCTCACTTACTTTCATTTGATGCAATTCCAGGACCACCAGCAACACTTCTACCCAGAGAAATTAATACTGATAATTTTTATAGAATCATTTTAACAGGTTCATTCACTGAACCACAACTTACACAAATTAAAAAAAAAACATTCAATTCATCATTATGTTGTTCGTCAACTATTACAATTTTATAAATTAAACAATAAATATTATAAACATATACCAATAGACGAGAATAAAATCAATGCTTTAGAAAAAAACAACGGAGAATTTATATCGACAACAGTTTACAATCTCATAGAAGATAAAACAAATTTAATAGATAAAATGGACAACGAAGAACATTCTATTGCAAAACAATAGATTTGAACAGAGGAAAAAATTTACATAGAAAAAACACAATTGTTTATAAAAACAATGGCCTCAACAATAAATATGACAGCAAAATAAATTATTAACAACAAAGAGAAAACAAATATTGATTCTCAAACTTATGTTGTTCAATTATCGACTAAATTCAGTAACACATTCGATATCGATATTGAAGTTAAAATGTTCCCTCACCTTTTTTCGTACAGCCGTGGATACATAGGAGCATCTGATAGACGTATTCTAGTTTCAAAATATGAATGCATAAAACATTATTGTCTCTTAAGTCATCGAAAATTAGCAAATGATTCATACTTCACTTTAGTAATGTTCGATAAAGAAGCTATTCAACGTGGTTGTACCATGTCTCACATCACATGCACAACCAACCCACAAATACAACAACCTATAACAAATATATCTCGAAAAGATTTAGAAATAACTTTATAAAACAAATAACGAAGATTATGCGGTCATATCCCCCTCCCAATCAATGACGCTGCACAAAAATTATTACTTCATGTTGAATATGCTTCATCTTATATTTGGGGCAACAATGCAGAACGACGAATGCATCGTCAATAAACTTTTCCAATATGGGGTAGATTTGGTCAACCTACAATATTCCTAACATTGACTCCTAACACAGAAACAACATTCGTAATATCCTCATATACAGGACTTACGAAAATAAATAATTTTGTAAATAATTTATAAAATCAACAATATATACCTATGTCAAAAAAAAAAAAAAAAAAGGATATAAAGATAAAGTAGCTTCGGCACGATTGTTTGATAGATTGATAACAATATTTTTTCAACACATCGTATGATATGATAATACGACACAGCCACCAACCATAAAACCTGGGCTTTTTGAATATATCGATGCTTACTACGGAATGGTTGAAACTCAAGGACGTGGTACATTACATTTACATTGTCTTCTTTGGGTACAAAATGCACCAACAACAGCTATAGAATATGAAAAATATATAAAAGACGAAAATGCATTAACTAAAATACTTACCTATACAGACAATATAGTTAAAACAAATTTACCAATTGATGTAAATACTGTACCTTGTCCTCAATGTAATAATGTAGCAAGTTTTCAAACAATCGATATGTCACTATTTACATTTAAAACACCTTTTCGAAAAAATCAAAAAGATTATACTCCAACAGAACCAACAATAGCAAAGTGTAAATATTGTAATCAAGAAATAAGTGCACAATACATAGCACGTTTAGCATTGCTCCAAACATCGAAACATAAAACTACTACGATATATCAAGAAAAAATTTTGGCAAAAGCTTCTTATATCCACCCTATAATGATCCAATTTATAAAAAAAATTTATCATTATCTATTGAATATGCCAAACAGTTTACAACAACTAAGCACTGATAAAAATGACCTAAAACATAATAAAATAACATTAATTCTTCTAACTCAAACTCATCATTGGAAACACACTCCTTCATGTTTCAAAAAGTCGCGCACCACTGAAAACTCAAAACGTTGTCGATATTTATATCATCTTACACGTACAGAAAAAACAATAATGAAAAACGATGGAACACAAATATGTTGACCATTCCGAAATGAATATATCAATGGTTTTAACGATATTATACTATTTACATTTAAAACAAATCATAATATACAAATTTTAATAAGGGGACAAGAAAATGTTGAAAGAGTTTTTTGCATAAGTAATTGTACAGCAAAAGATCAACATCAAGTCGACAGCACTACGACTCTCTCTCTTGCTGCATTCGATGCTCGGATACAACGAGAAAACGAACAAGAAAAAAACGAACAACTTACAAACGAAAGAAAAACAAGAAGAAAAATTTCATCACAAGTTTACACATTAACAAACAAACAAGAAATTGTTGCACCGCTTTGTGCATTATATATTTTACGACACAGTTGTGCTTATAAAAGTCATTCATTTAAAAAACTACCTATTAAACGAATGTTAAATCAATTATTCAAAGAAACAGAAATAATTTGTACGATTGAAAAGCAATAAAACACGTACATTTTACATCGTCCACTAGATTATTATATCTATAGACCACAAAAATTATCAAATCTTTCTTTATATGAATTCTCAATGCTACATTTTCGTGTCATTCGAACGGCGAACACATCAAAAGAACGTTTGTTTTTAAAAGAATTCCCAGAATATGAAAAAAAATGTATAGGACAACATAACTATCCATATATTCTAGTAATAACACATAATACTAAAATATCAGATGTTCAAAAATGTGAATCTGAAGATGCAAAAAATAAACATGCTCAAACAACTTTACTTTTTTTTAAGCCATTAAGAATAATAGAAGATTTAATCAAATTCAATCAAACATGGTTTTCATAATTTGAAAATTTCAAAATACAAATGTCCTCTTTTGTATTACAAATATACAATAACATGCAAGATTTTCATATTGCCAGAACAAAAGCTTCAGAAGCACGAATAGACCGTTTATGACAAAAAACAAAAACTGAAAACGATGAACATACTGATAGCGACAACAATTCAAGCGATAGCGATTGTGAATTACTAATAGATAACACAACAAAAGATGAAGAATATGATTTATATTATAATATCAATAACAAAATTTTTTTTAACGATTCTGAAACAATATACACAACCAATGATTTAAACAATCCGTTGATATGTCCAGCAACAAAAACAATTATATCAGATGATGAATTAAATGAAGCATTAAAAGAAGCAAATATTATGCATCAAACTACTATATTAACAACAAATAAATATAAAAATATAGTCAATTTTACTGAAAATCAAATAAATAATTTAAAAACACAAAAATAATTACATATTTATAAAAAATTGGCTTAAACCGAATTATCGAACAAATATTAACGAAAATAGTTTTTTACATATTGAATATAAAAAGATATAAAAGAAACAAAAATAACACTTCTTCAAAATGCTCTTGAACCAAAACAAATGAAATATCTAAAAAATCATGAAAAATATACAGAAACAAATAAAAACATAAAAAATTATTCATCGATCTCAGACATATCACAAAAATTTAAACTTACAAAACACAACATGTAGCATTTGAATTAGTCGCAAAATCATTATTACTAACTTGGCATTTACAAGCGACCGATTCAGAAACAAAAGAAAAAATCTCATTATAAAAAATGAAATCTAAATTTTAAAAACAACAACTACTAATGTATCTCACTGGAGAAGGCGGAACTGAAAAAACACATGTCGTAAATGTCAAAGAAACATTTTGTAAACATTTGAAAAAATAAAAAACAATTGCAAAAACAACTTTCACAGGAAAAGCAGCAGTATCAATTAAAGGACAAACTTTACAAAGTTCGATCGGCGTGCACAATCTTGAAAAATCAAATGCAAACAACCAAACAACCGTACCAGGATTCAACACAGACCTATCATTATTACTTATAGATGAAGTCAGTATGCTAGGCAAAGAAATATTTGCACAAATAGATCACACTCTTAGAAAAGTGCGACAAATTGATTTGTCATTTTGTAGTTTGAATATGCTTTGTTTATGACATCATTCACAAATGTCACCTGTCAAAGAAATTTCATTATATAAAAAATCATCTTTTGAATTAGCAGCCAAACCATGTGATGTTGTAGTTTATGACTTGTGGTTATTATTTAACACAGTAGTAATATTAAACGAAAACATTCGATTTAAAACAAATTCTGAATGGGAAAAATGATGCAATAATGTTAGAAAAGGATTGTGGACAAACGAATTTATGAATATTATTAATACACCACTTCTTTTGACTGCTTCAAACAAAGAATGGGTTACAGAAAACGGTTAAACGGACAAGAAAGCATACATAACGTTTTACAAATCAAATATATAACTAATAATAAAATAATAACAACAACTCCAACATATGTCACTTCAGACATTGATACACGTACTGCACTCATTCGTACATACACACAACATGTAAGTCAAAACCTTCAAAAAAAACATTACCCAATTCGAATCTTAGCAAATTTTGGAAAAACTCTCCAATATAAAACCAACGACGATATAAACTATATAATGTCACTTCCAGATAACAAACTAAATCGATATCCACCATATATTGATTTAATACCTGGTCGTTAATAATATTCACACAAAATATCGATTCAAAAAGAGGCATAGCAAATAAAACTTTTGCATATTTACACTCAGTACAATTCAATGAGTCAGCTAAATTTACTCATGTCAATGATATTGGATCAAATACAACAGTTATAGTACCAAATCGACAACCTGATATAGCATTTGTTCAACTTCCTCCAGAACAACTATTCAAAAAACTACCTATATAAAATACAAATTTGCCTAATAATATTTATCCAGTTTTAATATCAAAATCTAAACAACAATCGCAAATTTTTATACCTGGATATTTGAATAATCAACCTAGAACATGTACCTTACGTTCATCACAATTCTCATTCGTATGTGCAATTGCCACAATATCTTATAAAGTACAAGGAAAAACACTAACATCCCTAGTAATTGCTGATTGGTTCTCAAAATCAACTAACAAAAATAAAAAACATAATGTACCACAACAAGGATATATTTTAGTTTTTAGAGTCGTTAACAGAAAAGCATTAACAATATTAAAACCATTCATTAATAATTTATCATTGATTTTTAAACCTGACATATCAATCATTGAAGAAGATAAAAGACTACATTGCAAACAAATTATTAGAAAGACAAGATATAATTCAAATGTTTGATGAAACATTACAAAAGCATCAAACATATACTTCATATTTAACAACTAACAATGACTACAACATTATATATTCATTACAAGCCACAAGTAATATAGAAAACAACTCTAGAAAACAAAATAACACAAACATAGATAATCAACAAAATCCATGTCATTACACAAAATTTAAAAATATTTTCAACGATGAAAAAACATTAATTTGCAAAAACGACTTATTTCACACAACTGCATGGTTAGATAGCGATAATATAAACGAATACATGAATTTAATAATGCAAAACTATAAATTAGTGCTTACAACAGAGGATTTTTTCTACACATGTTGCATACAACCAAGTGATTTTACAAAAATACAACAGTACCTTGCAATTAGAATGAACAATAAGTCTTTATCCACCTTCCATCATTTTTTTTTCCTATGTCATATCAATGGAAATCATTGGACATTTGGATACATTAATTTACATCAACCATTCATAGCCTATTATGATAGTAAAAAAATAAAAACAAACAATATTTTGAAAAAATATAAAGATGGTTTCTTACTCAAATAAATATAACCAATGCAGAATCACTTTATATTGACGAACCTGTTCAATATAATGAATTTGATTGTGGACTGTTTATATTACTAATGATACGACATTTGTTAATTCCAAATCTACAACAGCATGTTAATAATTTCACTGAAAAAGATATGATATATTATAGATCTTTTTTACATAACGAACTACAAACAAACCAACTACAAGAAATATATCCCTATCCACACAAACAATATACGCCACAAAAATTTATTTACAAATTATTTATTAAAATAACAAATACAATAGAAAAATAAACCAATGTACTTCAAATAACATAAAATATTTTAATAATATTTAATTGATAAAACTTATCAATTAAAAAAAACAACCAACATAACAAACAAAACTACAAATATATGAACTGTCTTTGAAAAACTATCGCGTTTGTCCATTCGACTACGTACAAATTCTTGCTACAAAATTTTACTTTGGTAAGCTTTCTAACCACTAATAAAAAACAAACCTCTATGCTTTCAACTTTCAACAAATACTTTCAACAAACACGTATGCATATTGTACTCTATTTGTAAAAAAAAAAACGAAAAAAAAACTAACATATTTTTTATTGTCTTCTGTCTATTTTATTTGTACAGCATCATGGAGTACGGAAAAAAACATACAGAAAGCCAAGACAACCAACAAAACAATACTAATACAGCGAAAGTATTTATCAGTATTTCTATCAAAAATATATTTTATAATTAAAAAAAAATTAAAAAAATTAAAGTCACTAAACCCATACACACAGAGGTTTTTAAACCAACCTCTGTACGTAAGGGTGTTAAAGGTCTTATTCAAAGTCCAAACTTAAAACTTTTTAAATAAGTTGTCGATTATGTGAAATACACATCCAAACATCGATTATCCAACAAAAAATAGAAAAACAACAAAATCCAAAAACAAAATTACCAATAAAAAAACATATTTATAATTTTATATACATATAATAAATACAAATAACATGTTTAAAATTTCATACTCATATTTATTGCATGTATTCTTTATTTTACAGGTCTGATATTGAAATAATGAATTGGAAACGAGACCAAATCGACAAAGACATACAACAAGTTCGAGATATTTAAGAAATAACTCTCACTACAGTTGAAAGTTGCAGAGACTGAATGACTGACATACGAGCGACAAAATCAAAGACCAAGCTATCTATTGAACAAGAAGACATTGTCGTATACACAGAAAAACGAATAACAATACAATAAGATAATATTTTAAATGTCTATTTAGCAGACAAAGATTATTTGACACATCAACACTCGACAACGCAATAGATGTATTAGCAAAAAACATTGACAATGCTATAAAAATGATATTCAAATAGCTTAGAAAAGCAACAATCTGGAACGTTAAAGAAAACCATCAACCACCACCGATTAAAACTTCTTTATATTTAAAAAGAATAACATGTCACAATTACAATGACCTTTTTAACAAAGAAATGCCAACATTTAATACAAAATACAACAATCTAACAATGTCATTAGTAATAGCAAATAACACATCACATTCCGTATATCAACCACCTGCACAAGAAACTCCACAACCACCATCAATGCCACCAACACCAGCACAAACAATAACAAGAAGAACAACAACAAAAACAAGGAAAAAATAACTTCATCACAATAGATATATTTCAAGTGGGCTTCTGCGTCTGTGTCAATGTGTCGAATTTTTACTGGCGGACGACCAAGACGCAAAGTAGGTTTTTAGCGAACAAAAAAATTTAGGGGACTAATCTTTGGTAAATTGCAAACTACCTACAAGTCCTCCTTAGGTAGAAGTGGACCCCCAAAACAAGTGCGTTAGAGCGGTCCTCGGCTGCAAGCGAACAAATAAAAGTTTCATCGCTTTTGCGTGTGTGCAAAAGTGTATGTGTTCTTTTTTACTATATATGTGTGTATGTGTATGCAGGTGTACATATGTAGCTATCTATGTGTCACTGCCGTCAGTACCAAAGAACGAAACATAACGAACCCAGAGTGGTTAAAATTAAAAATAAACTTTTATTACTAACTACGTCGCTTGGGTCACCTTCAGCGTGGTCCCATTAGCAAATACATAGAAGTGTGACGGATCCAGTGTGACATTGTGTAGCATCATTGTTTTGTGCTTCACCCCTACATTAAAGGGGTACCAACAGGTCTTATCCCATAATTTGCAAGAGTAACTTTGACAATTTCTTCTCCTCAAAAGGACTTTCTCTTTGCTAACCCTCCCCCCCTCTACTCTCTCTCTCTCTCTCTCTCTCTCTCTCTCTCTCTCTCTCTCTCTCTTGCACACATCCGCTTAGTCTCATTGCTCTTTCATCTATATAAATGGCATATGAAACTAAAAAAAAACTCAAAGTGAAAGTCATCAAACATTCTTCAAAAGTTAAAAACTCTAAGTGAAAGTCATACGAAATGACATTTTTTGTAAAACCAACTTCCAAATTCTTAGCAAACACATAACTACAAATGACCCTAAGCGAAGCCGCAACAATCTGACCCATATTCCAATTTTGACAATCAGTCTCTCTCTCTCTCTCTCTCTCTCTCTCTCTCTCTCTCTCTCTCTCTCTATGTGTGTGTCAGCCAAAGAAAAATAATATGTGGCAAATGCTGAAAATTCTACTGCTCCTACAGTTTGTTGTCATTCTCCCAACAAAAAATTATTTATTTTTTCAAAAAATTCATTGTAAAATCAAACAAAACTCTCTCTCTCTCTCTCTATGTCTGTCTGTCTGTCTGTCTGTCTGTCTGTCTGTCTCTCTCTCTCTCTCTCTCTCTCTCTCTCTCTCTCTCT
>BFEA01000001.1:5611819-5634959 GCA_003427395.1 Chara braunii
GAGAGAGAGAGAGAGAGAGAGAGAGAGAGAGAGAGAGAGAGAGAGAGAGAGATTGGGTGGGGGTGGAGGGGGCGACCCATCCCCTACCAATCAATCAATCAGTCAATCAATCAATCAATCTGCAATCAGACTCACTTTCTTTTCCACTTCGCAAACATGCAACAGATGGCGATTCACAGTGGCGCAGTACGCCCACTCAAAAGCTCAGAGATATGGAAACCACAAACACAGTCTAGATGCAAACTCGCATCAACTGGCTATGGCGCATGAGCGCCGAACATCCCAACTCTCGTCACTGTGTCCAGCACCACTGTTCACACGCACATCAACTCTGGATCACCCTGAATACCCCACACACGCTCACTCTGAATCACACACACATACACACTAACAGCTAACTCTAACCTACGGCGGCTATGGCTGCTCACTACTACTACTATGGCTACACTATCATCTTCCAGCCCACGTCGACTTCGGGCACTCTGCAAACCACCTCGCACAAGACGCTGTAGCAGTGCTTCCGCATGGCTCACGCAGCGAATGAATGAATGGCTGGGCGCTGCATCTTGATTTATACTTCTGTTGGACGCTGGTCTGCCCCTTTTCCACCAAGCCCGGGACGCACTCAATCAATCAATCAATCAAAAAAAAAAAAAAGGAAAAAAAAAACCGGAAAAAGCCGCTTCCAAACCGGCGCAAGTAAGTGTGTGTGTGTGTGTGTGTGTGTGTGTGTGTGTGTGTGTGTGTGTGTGTGTGTGTGTGTGTGTGTGTGTATGTATGTATGTGTGTGTGTGTTGTGTGTGATTGGGTGCGGGTGGGGGGGGGCGACCCATCCCCCACCAATCAATCAATCAATCAATCAATAAAAAACAAATAAAAAAAATCGATGTGTTTTGAGTCTGGTTAGGTTTTGGATTTTTAAAAAATAATTTAAATGCTAAAAAAAAAAAGGGGGGGGATGTAGAGCGCAAAAAAAGTCTACACCCCCATATTTTTTGTTAGTTTTTTTAATGATTTTTTGCCTGGGAAAAAAATTTCACGGGCCCCGTTGTACCGCGTTCTAACGAGGTATAGCGCGACGTTGTAACGGGGGTTCAACGGGAAACCCCCGTTGAATCGAATTTCGGACACATAGATCTAGGAGTTGCGCCAGGAACACCAAAACTTCGCTCGTGATTGGCTCCAGGTGGCCGTCCCTCACCTTTCCGAACAGAATCCCCAACAACTCTCCTTCCGTGTCCGTTCTTCACGCCTGGATTATCAGCAGCTCCACGTCATCATCGGGGACTTCGTCTTCCTTGTCCTTATCGGCTGGCTCTGCCCAATGGAACACCACTTCGAGAAGGCAGAAGTTGAGTGCGACGTACTCGTTCCACCACTCCGTCCACTTGCCGGCGTCGAGGATTGGCACGTCCAATTGCCTGATCCGAAAAGAGAGAGGGACGTCCATAGCGGACTGCCAAAAAGTAGGGAGATCAGTAGGAAGCCCAAAGGTCGAGAGGCGGTGCCAGTTTATTGAGGTGGCGCGAAGGGAAGAAGCTCCGGGATGATGACCTCCGGCGTAGTGAGGGACAGTCGGAGCTGGCTGAGGTCGATGTCATTGGTGGAATCGATCTGATCGTCTGACTGAGCTAACAACTGGATCCACGCCTCCGTGAGGTCCCGCGCCCAGAGTCGCAGCTGTCGGAGGGCGCCTGGATGAGATGACGGATGCAACGCCGTAAGATTGCCGGTGAATGCAACGATCATTGTCACGTGGTTGACACCTGGTCGAGACAGCCGCAGGAAAACCGACACCTCGACCAACACCCACGTTTGATCGCTGGTCCGTGCAAACCGGAATTCCGTTGCCTTGTCGATGGCCGTTGTACTGAAGAAAGCCGCGAAACGAAGCAGATTGAGACTCAATCGAGGTCGCTGTACCTGCCGGATCGACGAAATATGCCCTCCAGGTCTCATTAGACGTTCGCTAATGACCTGCTCAGTAGAAAAGCTCATGGCGATGCGGGAGAAGGTAGAGATGAAAGCTGAGAGGAAGGGGAATCAGAGTAGTCGAGTTCGAGGTCGTCGCCTTCCTTTTCAGAATCGAAGGACGATGGAGACGATGGGGGCGAAGGAGAAGGAGGTAAGGGACGGAATAGGACACGTGTCGAATGATCGGTCGAACAAATCGGCTTCCTGAAACCTCCGGCGCAAGACGCACCGTGTTCACTTCACTAGGACCGAGCTCGACTACGTGAAATCGCCCGAAGAATCGTGGCGCTAACTTGCCCTGACGAGCACATTTCCTTACCCGCACTATTTCCCCTAATTTATACTGGGGCCGAGGCCGAACGTTCCCATTTCGGGCCTCATAGCTCTGGACCTGTCGTCCGTGGGCTATTTCGGTCATCCGTTGTCTTTTTCGGGTTAATTGGGGGAGGGTTTTTTCCATTAACTCTAAGTGGCGTTGAGCCTTGTCCTTGACCGTTGCCCTCGTGGCTCATCGCGCAAGGGTCGTCTCATCGTTCAGGCTTGGCAGAGCTACACAGGCCAGACTATTGGTCCGTACCTGAAAAGGGGTCAGGCCGGTGGACTCATTGGGTGTCCCTCGGTGGATAGCTAGGATGTGGTCTACGATATCGGGCCAAGGCCTTGTGTCCCTAGCTGCGATATTTCGCCGCAGAGCGGTCTTAATCACCCGGTTCGCGTTCTCTACCAGTTCGTTCGATTGCGACATATGGGGAGCTGTATTGCGAATGGAGATGCCATGTAGGACTAGACTCCTCAAGAGTTCTCCATGAAATTCTTCCCTATTGTCCGTTAGGATTTCCTCGGTGTCATGATGCATTCCGAGGAAACGGTTGACATATCGCACGATTTCCTCCGTCTGTTGTGTTTTGCAGGGGTAGGTCTCGATCCATTTCGAGAAATGATCCACGAATATCAGAAGAAGTGAATATTCACAACTATTCGGTCGAGGGGCACGACAATATCTGTCGTGTCCATGCTAACTCTTTGGAACGACCGCTCGACTACGGTGGCACTATTGACCTAGGCGGCTGAATCGGCGCCTTGTCTGCCGCGCAGACCGGACAATTTTTAATGATGAATTTAACATAGTCCTGGATATTGGACCAATACCATTCGTTTTTGTCAATGGCTGCCTCCGTGATCCTGACAGCAAAGTGGGCGGCGGTTCTCTTGTGGGCCGACTTAACCCAGTCGTACCTCATGAACGGATGAGGCACCGACATTCAAATTTCACTACTGTCAGTCTTTCATTTTTCCAACCGTCCGTCATTCCATCGGTAATCCTGTGCCCTCTCGTTAGCTCACCTCCGATCTTCCTTGGTGAATTCTCGGAGGGAGTTCCCGACTACCGTGGCTATCAAAACGACATCTGTCCATACTTCCGACCGTCGAAATTTGCGTGTTTTCTCCAACCCTTCGGATGTGGCTTCGAGGAATCGAGCCTCCGTTGGGATTTTATCGGTTCGACACAAAGGACATAACCAGGCTTATCCGCGTTCTTGTATTGGGCCCGAGAGACACACCGTTCACAGTCTATCCACTCGACATACCCCTCTCCACTAGGACACATGGGAACCGAATAAACTCACGATATCGCTTCACAAAAATAACAAAATTTGTCAGGCAAGGAGAGAAGAGAAGAAGTTGAGAGGGGAGAGAGTGGACCTCTAGAGTTACCTTCTCCACCCATCGCCATCGTGTCCATGTGTCACTTTCTGGAAATTCGGGGGAGAATGGCCACTCCGCCGTATGGGAGTCCCTTGACTGGCTCCGACTCTTTCCACGGAGTGATCTCTTCACCTGTGGCCACCTTGCTTGGCCGACGCAGTCGGGTCAACCCGTCTGCGTTCCCGTGCTTTTCCTTCTTCCGATGGATGATGTCGAAGTCGTATTCCTGTAGCCGGAAAACCCATCGCCCAATCATACCCGTATAGTTAGTGAGCCTCTTGAGAGCCAGCAGGGGCTCGTGATCCGTGACGAGGAGGAACTTCTCTCCGTATAGATACGGATGGAAGTGTTGAATTCCCCAAACGACCGCGTAACATTCTCCTTGAGGGCCCGAATCATTCCTTCTTTCATCGGGTACAGTTCGCGAGGCGTATTCAATGACGTTTCCGCGACCTTCCTTCCCCTTCTGGGCCAAAATAGTGGAGATCGCCTCAGGATGCCTGTTTGTAATGAGGAGAAATTGCTTACCAGGATCAGGCCGAATCAAGATAGGCGCGGAAGCGAGGGCCTCCTTCAAAGTGACAAAAACTTGTTCGCACTCCGCGTCCCACTTCAGTGGCTGGTCTTTCCGTAGGAGGTTTGTCAGAGGCCGCGCAATCACCGCGAACCCCATGATAAACCTCCGGTAGTACGAGGCCAACCCCAGAAAGGCTCGAACCTGCGTCAGCGATGTGGGCGTAGGGGCTTCTCGAACCACCTCGACTTTTCTCGAATCTGGCCTCAAACCTCCTCGTGTCACCACATACCCTAGGAACGAGATTTCCGAAAGGAAAAACTCACTTTTCTCCAGCGCGATCTTGAACCCAACATCCCGCAATGCCCCAAGCCTCCACTCAATGTGCTGAGCATGTCCGTGAAACGATTCAGAATACACCAAGATATCGTCCATTATGTATAATGGCGCAGAAGTTGATCATTCTCTGGGTCACTCGGGTCTTGTTGACGAAGTTCTGAAAGGTGATGTTCATCGCTCTCTGAAAGGTAGCCGGCGCATTGCATATTCCCATAGGGCAACGAACCCACTGCCAAGTCCCTCGCAACAGCCACCACGACCCACGGGTTCACCAAATGAGAAACCGACCACAGCGACGCAACAGGTAGAGACGATAATCCCAGACATGATCTTCGCGTACCATCTTGCACCATTGTCCCTAAACTTGCCACCGGAGATCTCAGTTCCGACCTGGGACTCCACCCGCGCTTTCCTAAAATGATAAAATCCTTGGCACACCCCCTTCCCACTCCGATCAGGAAGCCACGCTGGGCGTGAGGTTGGGCGTCACACCGCAATAAGTACGACACTTGCCAAGGATTAAATTATGTTGCCAACCACAGGGACAATAACTATCAATTGGAGCGGAAGCACACCAAGGTTCTAGGGGTAGCCTAGGCAGAGCTGCAAGCTCACGATTAGAAGACCATAATGCCATCGTTCAATTGCCGACTCCATAGAAATAGCAAGCAAGCCAAGTAGAGAGTGACAAAGATGAAGCGAAAGGAGATGCGGGAGCCTCCCTGAGAGTTTCCCCTTCCCATTCAGGGATGGAGGAAAAATCAGGAAACTTCCCGGGGGGAGTGGATACGAAGGGTTTGGAAGGCCAGGTGCAAGAAGAGCAGGTTTTACTCCCTTTGGTTCGCTCTATGCAAGACCAGATGGTGCATGTAATTTGCCTACACGATAGGGACGATAACCTGTTCCTTCCCTCCACCGGCCTTTCGGAACTTCCAATGCCCGCATTGATAACGGAGAGGGTCAGACACCTATTTGCAAACAAATTCCAGTTTATAATTTTTCCTGAATTTTACATGCCAAAAAAAATCATAGTTGCGAAAACTGGCATGCTAAGGGACTCCAGATAGTAAGCTGGAACGTCAACGGTTTGGGCAACATACTAATGGAGGAAGACAAGCTTAGGGATATCCGAACAAGCCTGGTGAGTAAGGACCTCCCCAAACCCGACCTCATACTCCTCCAAGAGACCTACCTTTCCAATCTGCACAACCACCTGAAGATACAACAAAGAATGGAGAGAACGTTAGGTGGATGTGCTTTCACATTGTGGTCCAACAAAGAAGGCCAGAGTAACAAAGGGACGGCGATACTCATCCCGAAAACGTCCAAAATCCTAACCGAGGGACATATCCTGAACAGCGAAGGGGATAGCGAGGGAGGAAGATGGTCCTAAGTGGACTTCATATGGCAACAGGAAGACATGAGAATACTCAACTTGTACTCACCTAACGCAGAATCCGACAGACTGACTTTCCTCGAGAGTATCAAAACTCTCATCCCCAACCCACAACCCGTTGTCATCGCAGGGGACTGGAACACCACCCTAGACCCAAACCTGGATCGGATCTCAAGAGCAGCATTAATGGGACCCACAAGAGCAGGTACCCAGATACGAAACCTGATGACTGAGTTCGAACTCATCGACCCCCTCAGATCACTGCACCCGGACAAAAAAGTGTTCTCCCGGATAAGGAAAAATCAAGCCAACCGGACATCTTTGTCCAGGATAGATTATTTCCTCATCTCCGAGAGCCTACTCGGCACAGTCAAAGAGGCCGAAATCCTCCCATCAGCAGCGTTCAAAGGGCTAGACCATAAGCCCATCCAACTGCTGCTCAACTTCAATGCACCAGTGGAAACAGGCCAGGGGTTTTTCAAAATGAACAACTCCCTCCTAAAAACCGAAAGAATGGCTGAGTCAGTCAGAGATAACTGGGCCCTCAACAAACAGCGGGAGTCCAAACAGGCGAACAGCCACCAATGGTTCATTGATAGTTACGCAGACCTAACACGGACGGTATCAGCGGAATCCCGAGATACCGCCAGAGAGCGCAAGAAGAGAAGGGAAAAACTCCACTTTGCAATAGCTGTCGCAGAAGCAAATCTGGCAGAAGACCCCTCCAACAGATTTTATCAAGAGTTACTTGATGACACCAGGGAGGAACTGAATGAGTGGAGAAGATGGGAACTGAGAGGTCTGCAGATCCGAGCGAAGATGACAGACTACACACTTAATGAATCCATGACAAAATTCTTCTTCGCCAAAATTAAAGTGAACGCAAGGAACAACATGATAGAGGCTCTCCAAGATCCAACAGATTCCGAGAACATTAAAACAACAGGCCCCGAGATGGTAAGGATAGCCAGATCATTCTACGCAGAATTATACGAGTCTAAGACACCCTCAACCCCGACCACAGCGAACACAGCAGCTCGACAACTAATGCTCTCGTACCTCGACAGAACCATCTCGACCAGTCAGGCGGAAGGCCTTGACGAACCCCTGACCCTGGCCGAACTACACACAACTCTGACCCAGATCGGAAATGACAAAGCTCCGGGCATAGACGGACTCTCCAAAGAATTTTGGAGTTGCTTCTGGCCGACCCTTGGAGAAGATCTGCTAGACTTCTTCAACGAAAGCATGCGCAGAGGAGGCCTAGGAAAAGAACTGAGTACAGTACCAGCGTGGTCTCACTGCTGTACAAGAAGGGAAACAAAGAGGACTTGAAGAATTACAGACCCATATCCCTTTCAACCACGCCCTACAAAATCCTAGCCAAGGCACTTGCGAACAGAATCACAAAGCTAACAAACAGCTGCTTTCACATAGACCAAGCAGGCTTCATCCCAGGCAGGTACATTCTAGACAATGTAATGACCCTGAACGAGGCAGCAAAAAAGATCACAGAAAAACGAATGAAAGCTGCAATCTTGTTCTTCAATTTCGAGAAAGCCTACGACCAGGTCAATTGGGATTTCCTCCACTCATGCATGGAGAAAATGGGGGTAGGCCCGTACTTTAGGAGTTGGGTCAGAATATTGTATGCCGACGCAACAGGCAGAGTCCAGGTCAACAGAATCCCATCCGACACCTACCGTATCTCGCGATCAGTCAGACAAGGCGACCCACTGGCTCCTCCCATATTCCTTTTCATCATGGAAGCCATAGCCTCCTTCCTCCATAAAGATCCGTCCATCGATCGCCTCACTGAACGGAATTTTAACCCGCTACACGACTTCGCCCTTCCCACTGCACTCATGTTCGCCGACGACCTCACTGTCTTGATCCGCGCCAATAACAGCTCCTTCCAAACTCTAGTAAGGGCAATGAAAGCTTTCAGACTAGCCTCAGAAATGAGGGTCAACTGGAACAAAAACGAAGGTTGGTGGCTAGCGGACAGCACCCCTCCCCAACCATCAGATATAACCACACCGATGACATGGACTACGGGAGAGCAAGCATTAAGGTTTCTAGGCATCATGATCAACAAGGAAGGGGTGTGGCCAGGAATGGGTCAAAATCTAATTGCTAGAGCAATCACCCGCCTGGCCCAATGCAAGAGCGCACAGACCTCTCTAATCGGACGGGCGATACTAATTAACACAGCCATCTTCTCCACACTGTGGTATATGGCATCCATCTGGTCCCCCCCTGACAACGACATCAAAAAACTGAAGAACAGGGTGAGATGTTATCTGTGGACAGGCGCTCCCAACAGGACCACCTGTATAAACAGGGTTGTGTGGAATCACATCATCAGGAAACCACAGGAAGGGGGCCTCGGGATCATCGACCCCAAACATGAATCCATAGCACTGCAGACGAAATGGATCCTCAAGATCTTGACTAGACAGTTCCTCCCATGGACCCAGATGGCGCTTGACAGCATCAGAAACCTAGCCCCCATCAACTCCCCCCCRAACATGAACGGTCTGTTTTGGCTCATGGCAAAAGGCTGGACAATAAAATCCGGCAGACCACGCAGGAGAAACCCTGCACAGCCAAGCACAAACCCCAATCCAACAGCCAGTTCATACTGGACCCCCACCATCAAAGCCTGGCGGAGAATGATGCCAAGCAAACACGGGGCACCGGGAAACAGAGAAGAAGTCCTGAGACAACCTCTATTCTGCAACCCCTAAATCACCGACCCCAGCGGAGAGGAATGGACCCTACGTTCCAAGGACTGTAGGTGGCTTTCCTGGGTAGAAAGAGGCGTGTAGCAAGTCAGACACATCTGGGAAGAAGACCAAGGACGATGGGCTACTGACCAAGAACTACGCAATGTCCTAAGAGGCTGTCATGCCCTCTCTGACAACCTTACGCGGATCCAAAACAGCATCCCAACACACTGGCTCCCCCTCCTAAGTGAGAGTTTCTCATGGAAAGCGGGGGACTGGGGAATACTGATATCCCAAACCCAGCCGACCAGAGCATACAGATTCGTCGCTAGAACCAACCCGCCCGGATATCTATCTAAGTTCTTCTCTTACCCCGTAGCCAAGCACACCACCAATGAGTTGGAAATCCAGAACAGAGATCCTCAGTGCGATATACTCGACACATTTCGACTGAGGAAAGTGAGAGTCTCAAAGAAAAAACCCTGGATACTCTTCAGACCGGACCTCAGCATCTCTGAGCTAGAATTCGATCCGAAGGAATGGATTTGGAAACAGGGCAAAACAGGGAGAACTAGAACGATAGACGAATACGACGTCAAATTCGGTTATGAGTTGGGCCTACAAACCACAGACCCGGATCCCAGACTCAGAGGAAAATGGAGGGAAATTCTGAGCTTAGACCCCTCGGTCCCCGTATCCATCCCGTGGTCAAAGCTCCTATCCATCAGACCAGTTAGGATCCGAAGTATGCAATGGCTCATAGCGCACGCCGCTCTGCCAACCAACCAATGGCTCCACAAGAGGAGGAAGCACACAGACCCCAACAGCACCGACCTGTGCAAACTCTGCTCTGATAACATCCCCAAAGACATACCCCACTGCCTACTGTACTGCTCGGAAGCAGCGTGGATCTGGAACAAAGTGTGTAACCTGTGGCACATCCTCTTCTCTTCAACCCCCCCCGCCTACGACCCCCCTCAACATCTTGTTCTTATCTAACAACACTAACAACCTCAAAGGAGGAAAGGAGGTTTGGTACCATCTTCTCAGAAAGTTGGCTCTGTGGGTGATTTGGAAGAGGAGATGCACCAAGACAATTGAAGAAACTGAGGTGCCAAGAGAAGAAATGTGGGCTCTACTACTGAAAATGGCGGAAACAGAGATTCGAGTCAGATGGAAGGAAGTGACTGTGAGGACGAAAGGTAGACCAGAAAGGATAGCCACAAGGAGACGAGTTTTTACAAGAGACTGGCTTCTACAAGGAAAGATSGCCACTGTGGTGGACAACAGATTGATTTGGAAGAAGTGGCACACCACAGGGACAGGGACGTAGAGGAAACCAAACTGAGATTGTAATCTCAACAGCAAAGGCATCTCTCTTTTCTTATTTAATACGTAATATCTGACAGAGACATAGTAGACTCTGAGAGGAAAAGTGGTAGGGCAAGCTGACAGTCAATCCTCCTTACAAGGAGCAATCAATGCTGGTCAGGGTTCCTTCGGCCAGACGGAAGGAAGCGTGAGGGGGTTCACCATGTATTCCATTTTTCGACTTGCCGGGGGAAAGGAACCGGACTGACGCTCCCCATAATGGATATGGAGCCAGGACCATAATGACTTGTTTTTTTTTTTTTTGTTTTTTTTTTTTTAAAATAATAATAAAATAAAATAAAATAAAAAATTGCTTGCAGGTTACATCAGTGTGCCTGCAATGTTACCATCAGAACTGATCTTCAACTCAAGTCTATGTGACAGTGACAACATGAGATTTGATCCGGTTTAGCATAACCAGGATGAGACACCTTTGGCGAATCTGACTCGGACTGATTGGACTGTCTAGTTGCTGTCTCTTATACACATCTAGATGTGTATAAGAGACAGGGTTACATCAGTGTGCCTGCAATGTTACCATCAGAACTGATCTTCAACTCAAGTCTATGTGACAGTGACAACATGAGATTTGATCCGGTTTAGCATAACCAGGATGAGACACCTTTGGCGAATCTGACTCGGACTGATTGGACTGTCTAGTTGCTCTTGCTCCCCGACCCCGTGTTTAATTTGAACGAGAGGTGAGCAAGCCGCTTTCTTGTGCAGTAAGTGACCTGGAAGCGTGCAAGTTGTGCCCCGGTACAGAATATGAACTGCCGAAATACTGCCTCTATCCCTAAGCAGTATTTGAACTGCTGGACTATACAGTTTGGCTTGATGGTCTATTGAGATATGTCGATGCTGACTGGGACCACCTGCCCAATACCAGGCAACAGCAGCAAAAGGGTAGTTACAAATTACGCAGCAGAGTTGTTCAGCTTCCCAAATAAACTCGATGAAAGTATAATGTCAGGAGGCAGCAAGTTTGTGAAGTTTCAGAAAAATAGCGGACCTAGGAAGAGCTGAGGAAGCAGTAAAGTCTGTGATATTTCGGAGAAAGCCAAGCTCAGTGAGACTCCATAAACAGTGCTTTCAGTGAAGACCCAGAAAATTATGAAGTTTGGTGAGATCTCTGTTCAGTTTCAGTGCGGACTTTCAACGGGATTTCAAAGCGGTTTCGAGTCCGTCCTCAGTTTTGTTCCAGCGAGATCAGTTCAACTTCGGTGAGCTAAGATCAATTTTCAGTATGAAAGTAAATAAATTCAGATCAAATGCAGTAAGTTCAGTTCCCTCTGAGAAAGTTCAGTTCAGTTTGAGTGAGTTCATTTCAGGTTCAGTCAGAGCAGTTCACCTTTAGTAATTCCATATCAGATTCAGTGATCTTAGCTTCATTTCAGCAATGGTCAATCCAGACTCTATAATATCCGTTCAATCTCGGAATTGAAATCTAAGTGAGGTTTTCAGTGTAAGTTTCATTTCAGTTCTCGGCTCAAAAAAAATAAAAATAAAATAAAAATAAAAAAAATCATAGTTGCGCTGGAAGGTAATAGGATGCGTCGTTTTATGGTCGTCTTCATAGATGCTCGTCTCTTTCTCGTCGAATGCGCTGGCATGCGCTCTGTAGGTTTGGATTCGTTCCCATTGCACGTGCTGGTGAGCCATCAGTTGAGGTTTTGTCCCAAATTTTGGTTGAACCAGGAGTTTCTGCTTCATTCTTAGCAGACTTACCTCCGAGCATGCTGAGAACTTGCAATTTGCAGTCTAGTCCCTTTCTTCGCTGCCTGAGCATTGATCAGGCAGAGATGGAAAAGGTTGTTGAGTTAGACGGCACCCGAGGAGATACCCCCCCCCCCCCCCTTGAAGGAATCCAGTCTGCTAATCAAACCCAACCGATCAATGGGTAGGTTACTTGGCCCAGCTGTCGGCCGCGGAAAAAAATGGAGTAGAAACGTTTCTAGTTGGATGAATTTGGGCACTCCTGTAGTGGCCCATACGTTTCCTAAAATCGCGTTAACGGGCACGACTTTAGGAAGTACTGGTGGTTTAAGAGTAGCTTCATGAAACGTGTGTGGGCTTGGAGACACCGGGGGTAGACAGAAAGGGACTCACCTTAAGGCATGGTTCCATCACCAGCGCTTGGACATAATCATGATTCAGGAGGCTAAGTTATCGGAAGCCAAACTCACCCAGCTCAGGGAATGGTGGGATGACCCTAGTGGTGGTCCCCTGCTAGGGGATCGAGAGGCGTAGTCGCAATCCCAGTCCACAACGGGGTCGACGCTCATCTGATGGACTTCTACAGTGATGCTTGGGGGCACTGGTGTTGGATCAAGCTGCAGTTTTTTTGTTTTTTTTTTAATACCAAAAACTGGGTTTGCTAGGGGCGCTGGTAAGAGCAGACACCCCTAGCAACCCTGTGGCTGGCTCCGGCCTATTAGTGGGGAGCGACACCTGCTGGAAATCGGGTCCAGCATGGTGAATGAAAGGTTTTCAGCGGCGGAATCAGCAGGCGACAGGGAGGACCTCAAATCGGCCTTTCAGTTAAAAAGACAAGCTAAGGAGACAGTTATTCCTTTAGTACTGCTCAGTCAATCCCCTGGGACAAACGAGGGCAATCAATGCTGGCAGTTTTTTCTCAAAATTTCGTAACTTTTCTCATCTTTGGCCTATCTATTATATTGTAAGGGATCAAGCTGCAGGTTGGGGAGGTTTGCCCAAATTTCCGGCGCGCAGTGGAGTCTCAAAACAACTCTTCCAAAACTTTCCGTGTGTGGCAGTGGGTCTAAAGCCGAAACCTCTGCGATAATTGTGGCCCAAATAGAATAGCTTGCAAAATACCCCACTGTTTGCTGGTGACAAGTCCCGCGTCATGTTGGACGAGGCAGCGTATGCGGCGTGCCCGGTCCACCGAGACCGATGCCTTCACCTGCTCGCATCTGTGCATTTTTTTTTTTTTTTTTTAAATAACACGTTCAATATCATTGCAAATTGGAAACGAGGCCGGGGACCTCACAACTCCACCCGGGGTTATCCCGGCAGCATCAGCTGGTTTAGCTTATGATTAACAAATTCATTGCAAACGATGCATAGAACTCAAAACTACATCATCACAGCAACACAAAACCGCAGAACCAATAGGCCTCTACTTCTCTAGCCTACTACTTCAATTCCTTCCTAAACTAGTCCTGCCCCCGAATTCACAGACCTAAAAAGGGTCTGAAACTCAACCCAATGCGGCCGAGAGGAACTCCTGTTCCATTTAAGGAGCCCGACACTCTCCTTCCCACTCCACCCAATGCAGTCTACTATGACCGCCGACTGGAACCGAGTGCACCTGGTTCTTAACGAAAATATCCACCCGGCTGCAGCACCGCACAAACCAAAACACCCCTAACCCCAACTAAACAGGACCCTCTATACCTTCTACTTAACCCCCATACTACCCTACTCCATCCTCTTATCCCTACTTGTGTTCGATCCAGCTACAGATCCTCAGCCCGCCTTCTGGGGAGATTGTAGCCAGCTGATTTCCCAGGCACCAAGTTTTTCCAAACCACCGAAGCTCTTCCTCCCGATTGCCCTGTGTGACACAGAGAGACCAGTCTGCCCTAATAACCAAAGTCAATAGTGATCGAAAAACTGCTTCTGCCTGCTGCTCAGGAAGACATTCCTTCTGAAATCTTGCATTGTTCCTGTCCATCCAGATCACCCAAAGGATAACGGCTCTTCCAACTTGGGCGATGTACCCCCACCCTTTAGAGGTGCACGCAGCAATCCTGTTCCAATGCATCTCCCACCAACGCCACCACTTCCGTGACCATGGGCAGTCCCACCACAGGTGGCTAACGGATTCTTCATGACCCTGACAACGGTCACACTGCATCTCCACATCCATCCCTCTCTCGCTCAGCCACTTGGAGGTTGGGACCACCACGTGGGATTGAAGCCATAACACAGAGGCTTATGGGATGGGAGTATTTTAAGCCGGGATCAGAGTGTTCTCTCTCATTTGGAGGGGGGAGTTGTGGACACTCCCTGTTCTATCTCGTAGTGATTCTTTCCTCAGCAAGGGGGGAGGTTTTTAAGATTTTATGAATTAGCTTTGATTTGAGTTTCTCTTGTCCGGTGGCTGTTTCTCCTTGCACCTGCCATCCCCAAACCGCTGCGTCGATACGAATCTGTCTCAGTGGGGTCCCATTCGCGATCAAGTGAGGGATCATTTGGAAGCCAACCACTGTGGGCGCTTTCAACCTCACCCTTACTTCTGTAAGCCCCATGAGACCATACTGAAACTGCATTCCAACTCGTTCCAGAGCTGGAAGGTTTGGTATGCTCCGTTTATAGGACTCAAGCCAACAAGAAACTGGGAGATAGAGGGCATCATATCACTCCACAGAGCCAGGGTTTATCGATTCTATGGGTTTTCGGTTCTCCAAGGACACAGAGAGGGTTTAGGGGTTTAGGGGTTTAGGGGCTTAAAGGGTTTCAGAGGGACATCTCATAGTAACATTGCACAGAGGAGTTGCAGAACAGGACTCTCTCATTTCAGGGGGGCTGCAGAACTAGGGCTGGGCTAATAATAAAGGAGGTACTCCATGATGGGAAGGGGGAAAATAGCAGCTCCAAGGGACAACGGAGCCCCGGGAAGAAACATGTATCACCACAGCCCTAGGAAACAACAAACACCAATATCTGTATTATATCTGTATTGTAAGTTGTATCAACGGGACGCTGGACCCGGTTTCCAGCAGGTGCCGCTCCCCACCAATAGATGGAGCAGCCCGACAGATAAGCCCTCAATTCTGACGGTTCTCTTATCACCTCCAGGATAGAGGGATATCGCAAGGGCTTTTCTTCAAAAAAAAAAAAAAAAAAAAAAAAAAAAGGACTCAAGCCAACATTTGCTCAAACCATCTTCGAACCAGCTTTCCAACCTGTAGTACCACTCCTCCTCCCCGTTGTCTCTCTTATACCAAGTGACGGGGGGGTCGATACCTTCCGGGCCCAGTAACTGCTTCCACGCGACTGGCACAGTTGCACGTAACAGTTCAGCTCTCTCTCCCTGTTGAGGGAGCTTTAACAAGAGTTTTAACTGCTGAATCGTGCTGACCCGATTTCCACTTATTGGTGTTGTTGTCCCACAAGTCCCCTAGTGTTGAAATGCCTCTTTGTGCCCAACTCAGACCAAAGGCACCAGGATTCCTCTCCAAAGTGAAGTCTTCCCTAGTTACCTGACGGATGTTATCATTCTTGAAAAGATGTTGACGCTTCACCTCCTCCTTGGATTTTGGTGGGAGTATGATAGACGGTCTTGCTTTCCTCCATGTTGTAAGCACTTCCCGCCAAAATTTGGAGTGTGGCTTCTTCTTGGCAAAAGTCTTTGACATTATTACCACCCAAACGTCTGCAGGACGTGTCAGATTCCAGTCAGAGCAAAGCAATGATTCTGTTAGGATAATCCAATCCACTTTTTCTTTTGCTTCTGCAACTCGAAGGATCCATTTAGCCAACAATGTTGTGTTTTGGGCACCACGATCAAACAATGACAGTCTTCCTTCCTCCCTGGGTTTGCAGAGCACCTCCCAAGCCACCTTTGATATGTAGCCCTTATCCGGATCTCCCTCGGGTTTCCAGATGAACCGTCTGCACACAGCCTTGATGGATTTGAGAACTGGAGTTGACAATCTGCGAACTGTAGCCACACCAGAGGAGGGCGAAAGTCGAGGCCATCACCGCCATAGCTCTTCCTATTAGAGACAAGTGGAAGGCTTTACCCCACTGTGTACTCTCTTCTTGATCTTCTCCTGAAGGATTGTTTCTTGAGACAAAGAGTAGTCACCCAACGCAATCTGTACGCAAAGAAATCTCTCTGCGGATTCAGCTGGCACCTGCTCCATACCCCACTGCACTGCAGGTATACACTCCTTTGGTAAGAAGAAGGTCGACTTGTTCCAATTCACCACCGCTTCTGAGAGCTCCACAAAGTCCATCAGACAACTTTTGAGGGCTTCCAATGAAGATTTTCCACTTATTGAGATTGCAAAAAAATTATCCGCCAGAGCTTTGACCCTGCTCTCCTTTCCATTGTGCAAAGTACGGCCAACAATCTCAGGATGGCAGCGAGTGGTTCGAGGTGTAGAACGAACAGGAGTGGGGCAAGGGGACACCCCTGCCTCAACGATCTTTCGTCAGAGATGATTCCATTTACGCAGTCAGATGCAGAGGAGAAACTGTAGATAACCTTGACCCATCGACAAGATGGCTCTCCAAAACCTACAACTCTTAACGTGGTAAGTACAAATGTCCAGTTCACCCTGTCATAGGCCTTTTCAAGGTCAATCAGGAGGACTGCAACTTCAGCGTCTTCCCTGTCGATGTACTCTAAGGCCTCGATCGCCGTGACAACATTCTTGAAAATGGACCGACCACGTACGAAAGCACCCTGATCCCTAGGAAGCAGGCATGGTAAATGGTGGCCTAATCTCGTGGTCAGCGTTTTAGCCAAAATTTTATAAACCACATTCAAGAGCAAGATTGGCCTCCAATTGCGCACTTCACTGCGATCTCCTTTTTTGAACAGCAGGGACATAACACCTCGTGTCATAGATTGGCCCAGTCTTCCTCCGGTTAGTATCTCCTTGTACAACTATGTTAAGTCCTCTGCAAACACACTCCAACAACTCTCGAAAAACTCAACGGACAGCCCATCGTTGCCTGGGGCCTTCCCTCGCGCCATACTTTGGATTGTCTGCGGCAACTCCCCTTCGATAACAGGTCTGTCCAGTCCCTGTCTCACTTCTTCTGTCAGCCTCACAGTGAAGTTATTCCACAGTGGGGAGAGATCAGCCATGTTCCCATCAATGTCGTCATGCGGTTTTCACGTTGTCATGATATCCTCAAAGTAGTCGGCAGCATAGCTACACATGTCCTCGTTTGTGGCTGCCAGTGGAAGGCCCAGTTGATGTGGGTGCTTGAGCTCTCGCATACGCACAGATTTGTTTTTCGGCAGCAGGCGTTGAAATGCGGATTTAGTCATCCTGTCTGAGGACACAATTCCTCTGATCTTCAGAATTTGGTTTCATCTCTCGTGCTTTTGGACTTGGTGCAGTTCCCATCGGAGAAGCCTTTCACTTCGTTCCTCCGCCCAGAAAAGGTCGGAGATCGGGTGTTTACCCAAATTGCTTTCTACCTTTTCCACTCTCTCTCGTAACTCGCGTTCCAGGCAGTTCCACTCAAAAACACTGATCTGGGAGACTGTGTCCAGCCTCCTTGAAATGATCCTGATACCTGCATCTAGCCATTCTGCTAATGAATCGAAGTGGACCTTGCAGTCTGACCAATCCCGCCAAAAATCCTCCACCCATTTCGTGATGCCCTCATCAGCAAGTAGATCGGTATTTAAATGGAAGTATCCAGGTCCTCTCTCCTGTAGTGCAGACAACGTGCAATTTAGGACCACGGGCTTATGATCCGACATTGAGTCGTTGACTATTTTCGCTCTCAGTACGTCACTAACGGCCGCTTCTGATACCAAAAAATAGTAAAGTCTCCGTCTGATCGAGGCTGTTTGGGGGGATCTCCCCAACCAAGTGAACCTAGGGTCAGTTGGATGCATCTCCCATAATACATCTCGCAAGTTCCAAGCTTCTATCCAGTCCAGTAGTATCGCCCTGTCCCGTGTCATGCCACCGTCTGATTCCGAGTCAAGTCCCGGACAACGGACAGTTTTCCAGTCCCCGGCTGCTATAAGCTTACTAGGGTTTGGTAGGACAAAAGGTAGTGAATCGAAAAAAATGGAGTGCTCCCCTGGCTCATTCGGAGCATAGACTGTCGAAAATGCCCAGTCTGCTCCCCCAATAGCTAACTTGACCCAACACCACCTACCCCACACATCAAAGTCGAAGTCTACCAACTAAGCATCATATGCGATTGTGGATAAGTACAACTACCCCACCTTTGGTGCCCCTTGCGGGTGACCAAAGTTGAGGGTCGTCCCACCAATCTCTTAATTGAGCAAGCTTACTTTCCGAGAGTCTCGTCTCTTGGATAAGCATAACATCAATTCTCCTCTGATGGATCCAAGATTTTAGCCTCCTTCCCTTCTTGCTTCCACAGAGATCACCTAACCCCTTGACATTCCACGTGGCAATCCGCAGTCTAACCATTGATGCCGTGGTTCAGTCTGCATGATTGGATGCCTGCAGGTAACGAATTTTCACCTCTCGTTTTGTCTGCACTTGACGACGGACCCTGAGATTGCCAATCACCTGTCAGACACTGAACAAGGGAATTTGAAGATAAGTTGGAGGCATGTTGGGATTCAAATCCGCCAAACACGTAGCGGATACACCTGGTTCAATAATCACCTGAGAGAGGAGGTCAATCGAGGGGAGAGTTAGTGCGCTCAGTGCGAAAGATGTTAACCCCACTTGCTGCAACCCTGCTGACGCTTCGACTGGAATCCTGGCATCGATGAAGACCACAATGTAACAGACCGTCTTGTCCTCGGCTGCTTCTGCTCAAATTTTTGGCATAAGGAACTTAGGAAACAGGCGGAAGTCGAATCTGTCTGCATACGTATACCTGACTTTCTCTCGAATGAAAGATAGCATATGTATTTCATTAATGCCAGACGCAGGCAGCAACAAATTCTCGACTCGATCCAATAGCGTGATAACGAAGATCTCCTGGTCTTGTATAGCGCAGACAAGAGGTAATAGCATATGTTCTTCATCTGCTGAGGTTGCATGATCCATTGTTGGAACACTCACTGGATATTCCGTGGTGAAGCTTCCATGCCATCGCCTCGTTCAGGTGGGAGTTGTGATGACGCTTCAGAAGCGTCATCACCTTCTACCGCTTCTGCCTCGTCTTCTACTTGTGATGTCTCGTGCACATACGGATCCAGATTAGTCCTTCTTCCGGATGCTCTAGCCTCCGACAGTTGTTGCCGCACTACTTCTCGATCACGTGGTTCTTCAGTAAATGTGCCGCCAAGTCCTGCTACCACGGGTCTGGAGGCAGCCGCCGCTGGGTTGGGCCCGTCGCCTATACCGTACATGTGTCCGAAATAGTTCCCATAAGGGTTGTACGGCACGCCATATTGATAAGTTCCGGGACCCTGCGATCTCAACAGACCTCCGGCAGGCACATGCTGTCGGAAACCAGTGCCCAATGTAATTGATTGACGTGGATGCTGCGAAGCAGCTCCTGGAATATGACGAATTGCCGCTGGCTCATCTCTCAGTCTTGGTTGTGAAGATGAGGCAGCACCCTCATTGTGGATGCTCGACTCGCACATATTAATGCGGCCTTTCGAGCCCTCTTCCCCAGCATGCAACACCTCTCTTGAGCCATGAACCTGACTCGGTACTTCCCTCGCTGCATCACGTATATGGCAATCGCCACTCGATCGTTGTTGTCTGGAGGGATGATTGTCAGTTCGGTGTTGACCCGCTTGATCTTCACTATCATCTTCGTCAGCTCTTGGACAACCATCTGTTGAAATATGAAACCACCATCTGCATCGGTCACACCATGGGGTGTGCTTACAGACAAATTTGATTCGTAATACTTCATTTCCTAGTCGCATTGGCAGCTCCGCTTCAAAGTTCTCTTCTGCTTCTTTGACGAGTTCAAATTTAAGGTTCATGAGCTTGGTGCACGATTGATCTTGCTCGGGTGGGAGATTGTTGGACCACATGTCCCACCGAAGTCTCCAGCATGTTCTCGATATGAAACATCGCCCGTAGAGGTACATGGATAGCCATGACCCAGAACTTGCTTTCGTCTTCCAGTCTTTGGCGCTCCTCAAGTTCCGTTCCGGTCATCCAAGGTTTGAAGTGCATATTGTACTCCACTCCCCGAATCGTAATAGAGTCTTCAGATTTGGCGATCATTTATTGAGCTATTTCCCGTGATTTTGCTACGTAGGATACTATGTTCGGTCCTTTTGCATGGAGACGCCCACACTTGGTATTCCGGTCAAAGATACGTTGACTGTACCAGTCATTTTCATACAACCGGATAAGATCTTCTCTAACTCATAGGAAGATCACGAGCTGCTCCCTGAAAGATAATAGTCACCGTACGTTCCTTTAACCAGATGGCGACCGCGCCCAATCTGGGGTTAACTCCATCAATGTGTGATCAGGAAGGGGGAAGGGGTCTGGGAAATCTATGGGAGGGGGGAGGGGGATATCGTCAGGGATCGTGGTCCAATCATTGAAACAGAGTCGATAATTCTTCTGCTTGACCTCCAACCGATCATCGTCATCCAGGTGTCATCCATCCCATTGGACCCTTGCTATCTTCCCTCCACATTCCCCTCCCAACCAATCCATGCAAAATTCATTTTGGTAGTGAGTGATGTCAGTCTTTTTAGAGAGGGGCTTTGTTGCCTGTACTAGTCTTGCCCATCGGGTCCTGAGTGTTGTCTCAATATGTCTTTGATCGCCTCTGTCATCTTGCTCCTCTCCATATGTGCACCCTCGATGGTCAATATGCACCGGCGCCTCCAGATGGCCCACAACACCGCTTTCCTACCAATTGAAAACAGGTTAGAGGTAAAAACCGAAGCTTGAGCCGCCCAATGTCCACAAAGTAGGGCTCTCCACTCCCATGGCCAGTCGGTATCGGTTTCGAGGGTTGCCCAGATTCTTGCCCACCATCTCCAGACAAGCGTTGAAGATGGGCATTGTAAAAAGAGATGTTCAATTGTTTCATTTATCTTGTGGGATGGAAAGCCCCCCAGGCAAGCCGCGCACCACGGGAGGGCCATGCCTTTTTGCTCCAGGCTGGAGTGGTCAATGAGCCATGCGTTTGTGGGGAGGCAGCGGTGTTGCAATTTGCCATTGCAGCGAGGCCAGTTTGGCGGGTTTGCACTTGGCCTCCTTGAACCATTTGATCGGTCTCAAAGCCTCTAGTGGTACGTTTAGATGCTTCGCCCATCGGTCCACGATTCAATCTTTTAGATTAATTCGAGATCTTAATAACCTGTACGTGGCCTTAACCCCCGAGCTGTGCAGGTATCAGTACCGGGGTTGTGGGTCCCGCGAGGGAATCCTCCACCTCCATTCTTCCGGGTCAATGGGGAGTTTCTGGATGGGCAGCTCAGGCCTGAAGACTACCCAGCAGTCCTCCTTCAACACTCTCACTCTGTGGATACCTGCCTTTTGTGCATCCTTGGAGCTGCACTACTGCAAAACAAAACGCAAGTGGCATTCAGGAGGTCTTGGGTTCAATCCCCATTGGCCTCATATGTCGTTGGTCCCCCCGAGTGGCATTTAGCAGAGACTGCTGATGCTCACAGGGGGAGGGGACCGGAGGGGAGGCACAGTGACTGGCCCATTGAAGAAGCTCGGTCCTGATGCTACCGGCTGACCCCATCGCCGGTATCGCCCACCTGCTGTAGCAGGTATCGCACCTGCTGGTGGGTGCAACTTCCGCATGTTCCCTCGTTGGAGGCTTGAACACGGATGTGGCTGCTACGGGGTTCCTCGTAATACTATAATGACAAAAAAAAAGGCTTTAAAAAAAGGGGAAATTTGTCTGGCGCCCCTGTAATTTGCGTTATTTCGCGTCTTCCCCTCCTACGGCCGATTTACCCTGTCACGCCCCTCTGAGCAGGGTTCAAATTTTGCATAAGACCCCGATGTCGTTTGGGCCTCAAATCTTTTCGTTACGCCCCTACCGGTACCGGTCCCTAATTTGCGGGATGCCCCTATCGGATGGCCGTTAAAAGTCGGCAGGAAATTTTTGAGATGCCGTTACCGGTACCATTTGCTGCCAAACCATTTGCTACTATGTCATTTGCTACTACGTCATTTGCTACTACGTCATTTGTTGCTACCTCATCTGCTGCCAGTCCATTTGCTACCAAGCCCTTTGCTACTATGCCATTTGTTGCTACATCATCTGCTGGCACATCATCTTATGCCACGTCATGTGCTGCCAATCTATTTGCTACCAAGCGATTTGCTACCAAGCCATTTGCTGCTACGTCATAATCTGCTGCCTCATCAGCTGCTGTCACTGCATCTGCTGCAAAAAGGTCGTCTGCTGCCAAGTCGTCCACAACTGCCATCTCTTCTACTGCTTTCCCAGATGCAAGGGCGGCTCCCTCTTCCGACAAACGAAAGGATGTTAGTGGTGGACAGTCTGGGCAACGACGAGGGCAACGACGACCTCGATGAATGCAAAGGCAAGAAAGAAGAAGTTAGGACGAAAATCAGGGGGTGGGCGTTGACTCTTGCGAGTCCGTATCTCGTCTCATCCGAAGGTTACGATCGATGGAAGAAGATGATGGAGGAGAGGGGTGTTGTGATCGCGCTGTCGTGACAAAAATCCTTGTGAGGGTTTTTGCCCGAGTTTTTCAAGGTCAGACACTGCCCGACCCTTTCTTGAATTGAAAGACTTGATGAGATTGACGTTGCCAAAGTTATTCAGACCAACCCTATAATCGAGAGACTTAAAACCTGACGTCGTCGACGTGGGACGTCGTTGACGTGAGACGTCATTGACGTTCGATCGAAACGGCAGGAGTCAGCGGTATGGTTGTCGTCAGCGGTTCTCGACGAGGCCRCAGTGGTGTGCGGTYAGGGAAAGAACTRAAGCTAAGCCTAGTCTACCTAAAATAATGTCGCGCGGCTGCTTCAGGGCCTAAGTGAGCTAAAAAGAGGTGTGCGCCGGGTATAAAGCCGCGACGTAGGGGGAATAGGAAGGAGAGTTTAATTCTAGGGYCGCGGGGCTTGACGTCGAGCCAGGGGGTTAATAGGCYGATGCCAAGGTCACGCGACAAACTGGGCGTGCATGGCCGTGAGTTGGCGGGGCCGGCAGGGCCACAGACAGGCGGGCAGGCAGGGCCTGCAAGGCCGCGGGACGGGGGGACATTGGCTGGGCCAAACCCTTCTTATAGGAGAGTTGCTCCTATCACTGTCGTGATAGGAGTTAGCCCAGTAGGTTACCATACCAAACTCTCACCCGGCAGATACCGGGAACGAATCTGACATGCTAGGCTACTGGGCAAAGCTCCTTTTGGAGCAGCCCAAAGCAGTTGGGCGCGGCCGATCTCGGCCGCGCGATCCTCAAGATCGCACGGCTGAGATCTGC
>BFEA01000001.1:5635449-5646846 GCA_003427395.1 Chara braunii
TGTTTAGATTTTTCTTTTTCTTAGATTTTGTTTAGATTTTTTTATCTCGTTTCTTTCTTTCTGTCTGTCGTTTTGGGTGCCCGTTCGTTTCGAACGAACGGGACTTAACTGCACTAGACTGTTTCGTCGGATTCACACCGACTCATCAGGAGGCTGAGCCTCAACACCCTGGCCGGGTGCGAATGGATCCACCCTTGATCGTGGATCTATACACCGCCGCGGAGTGTGTGTGTGTGTGAGAGAGAGAGAGAGAGACACTTACCTGCGCCCGTTGGCTGAGCAACGGGCTGAAGGCCGCCGCCTGCACCTGGCGCTGTAGGCGTCCAGGTACGGGCGCGCGGGGGCAATAGGGGAAGAAGACCCTGTTGAGCTTGACTCTAGTACGACTCTGTGAAATGACTTTGAAAGGGGGGGAAGTGCTCGTTCGTTTTCGAACGACGAGCCCCTGCCTTAAAAAAAAGAAAAAAAAAAAGAAGACTATCCCTTCCTTCTCATCTTTTGAAAGGAGTTGGCAAAACCGCATAATATGGCCCTTTTCTGCGCAATAGTTACATGTGGCTTCCAACTGCCACGCCCAACGGCTTCGCTGTCCGTTTCCACGGCCTCGACCGCGGCCTCTTCCACCCTGCGGCTGGAACTGCCCTTGATCTTGGGAACTTTGTCCTGACGAACCAGTGCCAGCATTGCCACTCCCTCCTTGATTATTTTGTCCACCGTTCTTCCCCTGTTTACGCGAAGTCCCCTGTCCGCCCTGAATTTGATTCAAGACCTTCCTCTCCGCCTTTGTCAACTTGCGAGGCGGCTCCTTTTCTTCCTCGCTCTCACTGTCATTTTCTTCTTCCGCCGTCTCTTTCCCCTTCCTCTTACGATTTTTTTCTTTGGCCAACATGACTTGAAACTTCAGCCTTTCCTCCTTCATGCCCTCCATCATTTCTCTCATGCAAGTCAAAGTTTTGTAAATTTCACCGTCCTTAACTTCTCCCAGCTTCACCTTTTCCCGCTCCTCCTTTTGCTGCCTCAACAGCCGGTAGAGGATATCGTCGAACTTCCCCGGACCTTAGTCCAGTCATACCTCCCTTGCATCCCTTCAACCAATTTCGATTGTTCGACGTCGTTGAAGTTATCAAGGAAGATGAGGCAGCGATCTTTGTCGGACAAATCCGGGATTAGGTGAGCCACACGCTCGAACTCCGACAAGAATTGTTTGGTTGTACCAAACTTTTTACGATCCACCGCCCTCAAATCCTGCAGGTCGAGCAACCGATCGCTGAGCTGATACTTCTCCAACAACCGCGCCTTAAAATTTGACCAATCATGAGAAATTCGCACGAGCTCATCGATCTCGTCTCGGTACCCCACTTGACAGTACCTTTTAACCATGCGAAGCATCTTCTCATCTGTCCATTCGTTGCTATACCCCAATTGCTCAAACTTGTCTGCCCAAGAAGAGGCATGATTCCCGTCGAACAACGGAACATCAATCTTAGGGTAGGGCTCTCGCTGCAACTGCCGGATAACCCGTGCCAATTCTTGAATGTCGTTCCTCCCATCGTCGACGTTGTCGCGACGTCCTGCGGCACCGTCCATCTAGAAACATAAACCCAAGAAATCAGTCTAGGAGTTTTGGTGACATCTATTAAGGTTTCTTCCTTACATTTATAGAGGCTCAGAGATTACTAACCTTTTTTCTTAGACAACCACTACGGCACAATCTTTCACTTGCTTCATTCCCGAGTGTCATTCCACAAGGGACAACGGTAGTTCGTCGTTATTCCCGGCAACGGCGCCACCTGTCGAGCGCATCAGCCCCCGCGTGAGCGAGGGCCCTCCCGGCCGCATCACGCAGGAGAAACTTAGCTTTCCAACTTTTTAGAGACAGCTTGGGGACAACACGGTAACCCACATCGACCCGTCGCCACTCCGGCCGAGTGCGCCAGCTGCACATCCCACGGTCCCCTACGACAGGATAGGTTTCCGCGGGGCACAACTTACCTTCCCTAAGGGGCTGTCACCACCCTTAGGGGTGTATCCCTACCGAGCTACCAACCCACATGCGAAAACTTTTATAATGCAGTTGCAGAGGTAGGGCGGCCGAGGGCGTTTGCTCGTTCGCTGTAGCATAGGTACGCATAGTTAAACGCCAAAGTGGACCCGAACGTCGTCTGTCCCTGGGGCGCTGATCTCCCAGGAATCGGACCGACGTCGGTCGACTAGGACGTGACGTTCCAAGCGTAAGGAAGACTTCTAGCGATCCTAGTCCCTTCTTTCGAAGACAATCAAGAGTCACTCAGACAAACCCTTTCAAAARAAAGACTCAGGTCAACGCAAGCTGAATTATTCTCTGAAATTGACACAGTCATACATATCACTCGTCAGGGCTGTCACAACTTTTGCGACTTGATGAGGTGCGTTGCTAAGTTCTTTCATTCCACCCCATGCCGACTGCTAGCCAAGAATGCAGACTAATCCCAATACTCGATTAAAGCTTGGATGCCATCGCACCAGTGATGACTATACTCCCACTCTAACTTTGGTGTGAATGTCGTTTGCAAGTAGTCCGGCTACCACTATACGAGTCAGTACTCGACCTAAACAGCCGAACACTGGATGCCCCATTAAGGTTAAGGATCTACTTTTAAATTATATTGGTCGCTTTGTCCTCCTGGGCAATAATTACTCTTTATGTTTCATAAATGATGAAGTATCAACCTTCGACATGAAAATATTCAAGGCAATAAATACTCTATTCACATATTTCCGTCAACTAGTCTGATCGCCCCAGGCTTGCACTTCTTATGGTGCAACCCTATCCGCGAAGGTAGTGCCTAATCGCACTCCGTCCATAGCTAGAAAAYACACGAACTGGGCTTCTTATGGCRCTAGTTCCCCATTCGTCTGTGRCTCCTAAGACGGYCACTAGAAGGGTAACCTACAACGGTTCTCCTTAACGTGAGCCGTCAAGAACTTAACGCCCTTCGTGAATAGCACACGTYCATCCCCTAGRAGGTGGTCTGGGATACCCCTCGTCCTCGCCTGGGCGAACCCCGGATCTCAGAAGTCGGGCTGGCTCCACCACGACAGCATGGTACCCCCCCSCCTAAGCGGTCCACTCCGAGTCGTTAACAGRGTCGGCCCCTAAGGCAACGAACCCCCGCCTCAGATGCCTCCTAGGGAAAGGAAATGCACTTACCACAGCGGACGGTTAACCCTTTTTCGCCTAACGTCAAGGGCTAACCTAGACGAAGAAGGAGATCACAGAGAAGAAAAAAAAAAAMATTCAGATGGGCGGGCATAGACAAAGAGGGTCATTCRGGRAAGAATGGGTAACCTCGGGGAAAATCTATGTCCAATTCAYTTATTMTCTTTTGTGTGATCGCTCCGTTCCTCGTCGTCTGCTGTCTTCTCATCCCCTCAACATGCATGCAAGCAAAAGATAGAAAACAATCATCATTCCATTCACTTTCGCTGACATGATTAAATCTCCATTTTCCAAGCATCCTTCTACTTACCTGCACATGAGATCAAACAAAAAGTTCAAGAGAAAACAATGCAATCCCAAACTCATGTCAGACTTTCAGTCACACGTGCAAACAAACACAACTTCCCCTACCTTTCCAGTGAATGATTACGAAGGGAATTCGATCGACCCCAACATTGAAGGGGGTATGAGGAAGGAGGCGTATCGCCGAATGGGTCGTCCGCTACTGGCAACGTTCCGGATTGCTTCTCCTGAAGAAGCACAGTTGACCGAGGTTGAGGAGGCCATGGCGTCGTTACATATTGGCGATTCGCCGGTGGAACCAGAAGGGTTTAGGGAACAAGTGGTGGAACGAGCGCAAACCATCACTAGGCGGCTTGCCCGGTGCCGGGACTCTATCATCCGACTTTATGTGGACATGAAGGAAGTCTGGCCTGGATTGCCGAATGTCTTTCTCTTTGGCGAATGGGGTGATAAAAGGGAAGATGTGCCTGGCTGAGCAGGGACGTCCGCTCCGAGAGAAGCGTCGCAAACCGGGCCAACGGTAAGCACGATGCGACCTAGGCCTGTGCTAAAGAGGAGTGCCCCGACTGTAGTCGTTCAGACTCGGGTGCGGCGATGAAACGAACAACTTCAAAAGGAGAAAGAGTCTGAAAAGGCAGTGGAAGAATAGCCTATTTCCATTAATGAGAACGAAGAGGACGATGAGGACGAGAAGTTGCGAGCCGAAGAGGAAAAACGGGTTCGTCGTCGTGCACTGGAAAGGGAGCCGGAGAAAGGGAAGGCCGAAGTAAGCGAGGAGGAGCCACGAAAGAAGAAGAACATTTATTCGATCCCCGTGGAGCAGGGGGTCGATATCGAGCAACTCGTCAATAAGATTCTGGAAAGTCAGCCCGACTTGGTCACGCTGAAGGAAATTTTGGCGGTATTGCCGAAAATTCGAGAAGAGTTTAAACAGCGGATGACTCGTAAGAGAGTCATGACTGTTAAGCTCGGCGAAGTCATTCCGCCGGAGGCTAACTGGTCCCCGCCTGGGATGAAGATGGATTGGCGAAGTGCGTCAACCGACCATATGAAGGTCCAGATTGGACAGCAGGAGTATTCGGCACTTGTGGATGATGGAGCCGAGATGAACATCATTCGTGAGCGTCATGCCATCGAAGCCGGGTTGAAGATCAATCGAGATGATTACTGGTTTTTGGTGGGAGCTAGCGGATCAACTCCATTTTGCGGAACAGCCAGTGGCGTTCTCGTCACGGTCGGAAAAGTTAAGGTCCGTTCGTACTTCTATGTGTTACCTAGAGTGGAACACGAGGTGCTGCTCGGAAGGGCATTCTTATGTCGGTCGGAAAGCATTATCATTAACAAGCATGATGGAACCATGTTTGTAATTCTTTGCGATCCTGTCTGCGGTTATTACGAAGTGGTCAAGTGTGCGAACACTGGACCCTATTGCTCGCGGAACCGGCTGAACCCGGAATCCTATAGCTTTCCGAAGTCAGAAAAGTTGAAAAGGGAGAAGGAATCGCTAGGGGAGGAGCCGAATCCTCGTGAGTTCTCGCTGACCCTACCTGATATTGGGCAGGCGATTGATTTCGTGTCGACACATGCGGCGATTGATCCAAATGTGGTGCAAGCCTTAACGGAAATCATCACGGACACCGGAAGCGTAGGAACTATGCGCCTCGTTTACTCCCCGTCAGAGGGGAATAAGGGAGAAGATCAGGAATTGCCCTCCACCCGACAGGGTCCTTTTTTAAAGGATGTAGGCTTGACACCGGCGCCAAACGTAAGTACAAGAAAGTAGGCGTGAAGGCGAAGCCGGTACCTGTTCTGATCACTCAAGAGGAGGAAGTCTATTATCATGAGGAGCGCGAGTGGATCAGAAAAATGAAAGAGAGAGGTGAAAAGGGGTCATGTCGGTTAACCAAAGAAAGAGTGGGAAGTATAATCATTGGGGAGGAGGACCTCCTTACTGAGCAGGAAAATGGATACATCATCAATATATTGAGGGAGAAACATCTCTCCTATGCGTTTGATGATGATGAGCGAGGAAGGCTGGATGTCGATAAAATCCCGATGATCAGAGTTCATACTGTACCACATGAGCCATGGAATGTAAGAGGGCCACGTTATCCGAACCCGGAGGATCACCGTAAGGTGGTCGCATACCTTGATGGAAAAATCCGGACGAAAGTTGCAGATTATTCTTACGGACCATATGCATCTCCATGGTTCTGTTTCACCAAGCCGAATGGTACCTTACGGTGGATTCAGGACCTTCAGAAACTGAATTCGGTGACAATGCGAGATGCAGGTGGACTCCCACATGCGGACCTACTGTCGGAGTCTTGTGCAGAAAGGTCTATCATCACCCTGATCGATTTATATTCAGGGTATGATCAATTTCCCATTTACACTGCGGATCGGCCCAAAATGGCGATGCACAGTCCTCGTGGATTGATCCATATATGTGTGGCGCCGCAAGGATGGACGAATGCAGTTGCCATTGTTCAGAGATATATGACGAGGGTTATGCAGCCTTGTTGTCCTGACATAACTTCGCCGTATATTGACGACTTGGCTATTCCAGGGCCTCGAACGAAAGACCTGGCGGAGGTGTTGCCGGGCATTCGCCGCTTCGTTTGGGAGCACATCAATGATGTAGTGAAAGTTCTTAAGAGGTTGAAGGAGTTTAATCTCACAGCTAGTGGGATTAAGTCTCGACATTGTATGAAAAGAGCAGTGATTTGGGGGTTCCTTTGTGACGAGAAAGGTCGTCGGCCGGATGCGAAGAAGACTAATAAAATCTTGGAATGACCAACCCCTTTCAAGTCAATCACAAATGTGCGAAGTTTCATCGGAACCTGTGGGTTTTGGCGCATCTTCATCAGCAGGTTTGCCGCCAGAGTGGAACACTTGCGAAAGCTTGTGCGCAAAGGCCAGAAGTGGGAATGGGGTCCGAAGCAGCAAGCGGTCGTGGAAGACATAAAAACTGAGTTCCGTGAGGGCGGATTGATCCTTGGAGTTCCTTTTTTCGACGATGATGAAAGGCGTCCTTTTGTTATTGAGACTGATGCGGGGCCCACAGCCCTAGGAGGGGTCTTAATTCAGAAGGATGCTGAGGGACAGGAAAGACCTCTCAGATTTGATAATAGGACTCTGAATGTTGCTGAGAGGAACTATTCCCAGTTCAAAAAGGAAACTTTGGCAGTGCTTCATTGTTTCCGTATTTTTCGGAATTATGTGTTTGGTAGACGCCTCATCCTGCGAGTGGATCCGACTGCATTGGCTCAGTCCTTAAGGAATTATTCACTTGTAGATCCCACTATTGCACGATGGCTGACTTATATCTGGATGTTTGACTTCGAAATTGAGCGGATTTCGGGGAGTCAAAATCGTGCTGATGGGTTGAGTCGGGTTGAATAGGATCCAGAGACAGATCAGGCAGAAGAATCCATTCCGGTCGATGCCTTTTTGAAAGAAGAGGAGTTGAGGTTGAGTATTAACTCCTTTGCCTACCTGACTGATGCGGCCACTCGACATAGGATACCAATATGGAATGCTCCCATCTGTCACGAGATACGTTCAGAGCTCGTGATGGAGGGACCTTTCATCGAGGAGGACCCATGGGGTGAGCAGACTGCAGAGGAAATGATGAGGCTGGCTTTGACCGATGACATCGACCTTATGCTTGATCCGCTAACGATTGAACAGGGCCATGTGCAGGCTGATGACGCTTTTCAGACTGTTGGAAGGATGTCATATATCATGAACTTGTTGGTTCATGAGGATCGCCTAAGGTTAATGAATGTGGAGGAAGGGAGCAGTGAGGTTAAAGAGGCATTCAAGGAAAAGGAGTACGAAGGGGAATATAAGAAGATAGGCATGTGGTTGAATGGGGAATTGGACGAAAGTGAGGTTGATCCGGTTGTGCGGGAGACAAGCAAAGGATTCGTTGTTCGTGACGGTCATCTCTTTAAGAAAGTTGCTGATGGTGTCCCAAAGAGGGTGGTATGCGGAATCTCTCGACAGTTGGATGTGATTGTTGCTCTGCATGATGGGGTAGCCGGCAGACACATATCTGCGCGGGTAACTTTGAACAAAATCCAACGCCTTTATTTATGGGAAGGGATGAGCAAGATGGTGATCGATTTTTGTAAATCTTGTTTCCCTTGTCAACAGAGGTCTAACATCCGCTACCTTGAGCCCCTAAATCCACGTTATGTGGCAGAACCGGGTGCGCTGGTGCATTTGGATCTTTTGGTGATGCCACCTGGGATAAATGGGTACAAGTATATCTTCGATGCTAGAGATAATTTGACTGGTTTCGTTGATGGTTGTGCCATTCGCGAAAGTACTGGGTCAGTCTTGGCAGAGTGCATTGAGGAATATTACCTCCGTTATCCATTCATTCAAAAGATTGTTATGGATCGAGGAGGCGAGTTTCGAGCAAAGGAGGTACAAACGCTTTGAAAGAGACTTGGGGTGAGTTTCAGTTATACGACGGGAGCGCATCCCCAGGCCAATGCACCCGTGGAACGAGGACATGCCACCTTATCTAACTTGTTGGCTAAATGGTGCAAGGGGGAGCCATCAAGATGGCCGATTTATTTGAGGGCAGTCTTTTTCGTTGAGAATGTTACCATCAAGCGAACGACCAGGTATGCTCCCGTCACATTATGGTTTGGACGGCATGCGACTTTTCCAATTGAGAGTTTCCTGATCACTTGGCAGAAACAGGACATTGAAACAAAACTCTTAACAGAAAAGTTGTTGGAATTGAGGGCAAGACAGATCATGGTGACTGAAGAACGGATTGAAGACGCGACTGTCTCTACTTCTGAAAGCAGGCAGGCTGACAAGGAAAGATGGGACAAGAGGCCACGTGCACGAAAAGAGTCGTTGGAAGTGGGAGATGTCGTCTTGTTGTATGATATGTCGCTAGAAAAGCAGTGGTCCAGAAAGCTAGACAGTCGGTGGCTGGGACCATATCGGATCACAAGGAAAACAGAACACGGGGCGTACGAAATAGAGGAGTTGGATGAATCTCGGGGTAGAAATTGGGTATCGGGTGCACATTTACGGAAGTTTATCCCAAGAGTTTAGTGAAAACTTTTGGAAAGGAAGGGTAGAGGAGGTAATTGGTGGTATTAATTTTGGTAATCCTTCTTGCTTTCATATTGTGGTTCAGCTGATTCCGATTTTTGTCTTAAGCTAACCAAGAAAGTTGTAAAGTATTAATAAAAACATTGAGATCGAGAGGTTATCAATGGGATGGTGACTCCTGTTGTTTTGCAATAATGAAGTTGTGTCTTACTGCCGTAAATAATTGTAAGATGACTATGATAATTTTCTCACAATTGTCGTTATGCGTGAGAGGTATTGAATATTGTTGTAAAAAAAAAGAGTGATACCAAAGGACTTTGTGAGATTTTTATCATGATTGGATGTTCATTGCAGGAAGAGTGTTGTAAAATGGTTGATGGATACTTATGTTATTACAGAACTCATCACATACAATTCTTATGAAACTCCGGGTATGTGGTTGTGAATGAGAAATTTTTGTGAGTACAAGTCTAAGGAGATGATCTGTATTTGGGTCGCATGCCTGACTTAACATGTGTGTTATTCGTCGGACATGTGATTCAATTGCTTGCCATGCCTTATGACTTCGTATTGTTTCGATTGTCATGCAATGAGGAATCATAATGTTGTGAGCCCCGTAGAGGGTGGTGAGGCCTGCGCCGAAACTTTTTCCTGGTTCATGGTAGGATGTTGTTATCCTTCCTTTCGGGGAGGGTGACTGCACTATCGTTGAAAGGGAGGAAGGTGGTAAAATGTTTGTTGGAACCTTGCTTGTGAGGGTGGCGATTACCGCTCGCCATGAAGGAAATATTGATCACCTTTTCATTTGTGGTGAATGGGGTCGCCTCGACTTTATGGCCGGGTCTGATCAGCTTGGGTCATAAGGGAGGGGTAGTTCAACCTTGCAGGTCGGGTACTAACAGATGTATGGCACTGGAATCGGAGGGAAAGTGGTGAGGCTCGAGTCTAAAGCGGGGCTTGACGTCGAGATGTTATCCCTTGTGGGTTACACCACTCCTCGTCGCATTCACAAGACCTGAAGGAGATAAATCATGCATGATGATTAAGTTGGAATGAGAATTAGCCGGACTGGACAAGGGCTTTTGGAAGCATGATTTCTCTCTGGGATGGTACCGACACATGCTGTAGTATAGTGTGAGTACCCTTGTGTTTCGTGGGAGGCCCAGGTTAAACTCCTGGCAGCGAGAGATATGCTGAGGTGATGGGAATGCATCCCCATGAACACAAGAGACCCATGTTAAATTCCTGGCAGTATGTGTTGTACGGATGAAAGACCCGCAAGGGGTTAAGCCTGACGATACCTAGACAGGGGGTTATAGCCTGAAGAGAGTCCCATCAGGGGGATAAGTCTGACCCATCTATGAGAGACAAAAGGAAAAATGAGTGGCCGCCAGTGGGATGATGCTTGGATCACTCTTTTTAAAGGTTATTGTACCTCCTTAGGCTGGGTAACGCCGACGGTCGACGGTGGATTCCAGATTCCGGGGAAAGGTCTGTCAGAGGTTATTTCTGACCCCATTCCAACTCGTGACTGAAGGAGAGTGCTTTCGAAGGAAGGTTCGAAAGAATTACGAGGCTTGAAAGTGGGCCCCTGTGCTAAAGGTTTGAAAGTAAGCCGTTGTTTATTAAAGGCTTGAAAGTAAGCCCTTTGCATTGATGGTAATGCAGTCTGCACGGAGAGTTTCATGAAGAGTATCCGGATAAGTATAAACGGAAAGGGAGACAAACGATGGAAACATCGCTTATCATGTATAAGTATGTAAAATCTGGGTTAATACCAGAGGTATTATGGTTATGTAATATATTTGGTGAGGTCTTATAAAAACTTCCCCTTGTATTGCCGTATGGTAAGCGACAGGGACGTCGCTTAATGGGGGCGGGGAAGGCTGTCGTGACAAAAATCCTTGTGAGGGTTTTTGCTCGAGCTTTTCAAGGTCAGACACTGACCGACCCTTTCTTAAAGACTTGATGAGATTGACGTTGCCAAAGTTATTCAGACCAACCCTATAATCGAGAGACTTAAAACCTGACGTCGTCGACGTGGGACGTCGTTGACGTGAGACGTCATTGACGTTCGATCGAAACSGCAGGAGTCAGCGGTATGGYTGTCGTCAGCGGTTCTCGACGAGGCCRCAGTGGTGTGCGGTYAGGGAAAGAACTRAAGCTAAGCCTAGTCTACCTAAAATAATGTCGCGCGGCTGCTTCAGGGCCTAAGTGAGCTAAAAAGAGGTGTGCGCCGGGTATAAAGCCGCGACGTAGGGGGAATAGGAAGGAGAGTTTAATTCTAGGGTCGCGGGGCTTGACGTCGAGCCAGGGGGTTAATAGGCCGATGCCAAGGTCACGCGACAAACTGGGCGTGCATGGCCGTGAGTTGGCGGGGCCGGCAGGGCCACAGACAGGCGGGCAGGCAGGGCCTGCAAGGCCGCGGGACGGGGGGACATTGGCTGGGCCAAGCCCTTCTTATAGGAGAGCTGCTCCTATCACTGTCGTGATAGGAGCTAGCCCAGTAGGTTACCATACCAAACTCTCACCCGGAAGATACCGGGAACGAATCTGACATGCTAGGCTACTGGGCAAAGCTCCTTTTGGAGCAGCCCAGCGATCCTCAAGATCGCACGGCTGAGATCTGCCGCGCGCGGATCGAAGTGGCCCCTGCGTGAGGATGACACGCATAAATCGAGAAATGGTTTAAGTTTTAATTTTTTTTTTTTGAAAAAAAAAAAAAAAAAAAAAAAAAAAAAAAAAAAAAAAAAAAACTTACCTGTCCCGTAGTTGGACGCGTAAGCGTCCACATACGGGCCTTGTGGAAG
>BFEA01000001.1:5652017-5669517 GCA_003427395.1 Chara braunii
CTCTCTCTCTCTCTCTCTCTCTCTCTCTCTCTCTCTCTCTCTCTCTCTCTCTCTCTCTCTCTCTCTCTCTCTCTCTCTCTCTCTCTGTGTTCCCTTCTTACCAGCGAGTGGCACGGGTGGATTTCTTGTTGCTGAATATCCCTTTCCTATCGATTCGGGGCCTCTCATCACCATGTGAAGTGCTATAGCAACATGACAGCAGCAGCATGATAGTAGGGCGGTAGCTTCATGGAATGGCAACCAAATAGTCTCCCTCTAGAAAACATTGAACACTGTGTTGTTCAAAACATTGATTTCTTGAATGTATCTGACTGGAATCATTTGTGAAGATGCAGTTGAAAGAGTTGTGGTACGAGTGTGATGTGGATGACTCTAACCTGATACTTGGTAAGTTGCTTAGCTAGCTTTCTATCCATGTTTGGGATTACATCTCATTCATTGATGCAGATCAAACATTTCATGCTTTCATATGTGCCTTGGACAGGATCCACATACAGACCCGCATGGAATTGAATCGGTGTTGCCACAACATTGGCAGGCATGACAATTTAATGCGTTAACTGCTGATGTCAGAGAGCTTTTGGACACCTTTTTTCATGCTACGATCTTTCCCTGACACACAACGCACAATCATCATGAAAGTATATACGCTATCTTTGTAGCCTGAAATGCAGTCTGATTTCCAAGTTTGTGCAGCGTGTAGCTTCCTGTGTGACGCTCTATGGTGGTCCAATTTGCTGAAGATTTCCACGTTTGAGTGTGCTTTGTGGTATTGTCTGTGCGATGAAAACTCAACAGGAAAGTGGGATGTCAGCAGTTCCCGTGAGTGCAATGAACCTCAAAGTTCATCACACCAAGGAGTGCTCACATCAGCATGCATGTCAGGCAGACTGCATTGTCACATATTGCACAGGTAGATGATGACTAGTAGACCATCTCGTCCATTCACTCTTCCACATTTCCCCCTTTCGCTCTAACAATCCCCTCCTCGCCCCCTCTACCCTCTCAGCATTTTTCTCTTCGAAAAGTTTTCGTTTTCTTCAGTCTCTTCCTGCTCTACTCATGCATCTCCCCTTTCCCCTTTCTCTCTTCCCCCTCTCTCATACGCATGAATGGTCGCAAAGGAAAAGTATTTTTGTCCCCCTTGATTTTCTCCCCGAGTCAGGCTCACATCCAACGGGAGAGCTGACAATTGGGGCAAGGGCAAGCCATTTGTTCACACGATGACACGAATTGGGAGCCACACACTTCGCATCGTGTTGTTTTGAGCGAGCAAAATGCATGCTTGTGTGTATATGTGTGTGTGTGTGTGTGTGTGTGTGTGTGTGTGTGTGTGTGTGTGTGTGTAAGAGAGAGAGAGAGAGAGAGAGGGAGGGAGGGAGAGAGAGGGAGAGACACACACAAAGAGAGAGAGAGAGAGAGAGTGAGGAAGGTGAATGAATGAGACAAAGAGTATGAGGAAGAGGAAGAACATAGATTGTAAAAGCGTGTAGAGGAGGAAAGGCGTGAGTGAACAGCCTATGTAACCGTTTGAACGTCGTGAACGCGCGTTCACGTTCAAATGTGCGTTTGAACGCGGATTTAAATTCGTGTTCAAAATTGAACGGCGTTCAATTATTATTATTATTATTATTTTTTAATTTTTTGTTTTCGATGCCTAACACTAACTTGTTTTTTCTGATTTTTTTTTAACGAGTTCTCTATGATGTGGGGTACATGCCTGTTAATTTTGGAGTCATTTTGCTAAGGCAAACAAAAATGAAAAATCGTCAAAGATGGCGGTGTCAAATCGTGTTCGCCCACTTATTTTCTTACTTTTTATTTTCTGTTTTCACCTAGGCTACCAGAGTGGCCTGGGGTCACTTGCCCGACCGGGCCAAAATAATTAAAAAAATTAAAAAAAAATAAAATATTTTTGAATTTTATTTTTTATTTTAAATTTGGTGAAGAATTTTGATGTGACCCGGAGGCAAAAGTTGTTCAGTTTATTTTTCTGCATAACATAGTTGTTTTTCAGAATTTTTGGATTTTTTTTTTTTTTTTGTTGCTGGGACCTTACCTGATCCTTGCACGGGCTGGCCACCCAGGACCCGGGCGGCCCGGCTGGTAGCCTAGGTTTTCACTTTATTTCGCCACCTAAAACAAATTATTATTTTTTTACACTTTTTTCATGAGTTTTGTATAATGTGGAGTACACATCTGTAAATTTTTAGGGCATTTGGATCTGCCAAAAAACAATAAAAAATCGCCAAAGATGGCGGTGTCACAAACGTACTCACGCACTCACTAATTTCAATTCTCTTTTTATTTTTTTTCTATTTTTTGTTTTCTATTTTTATTTTCAATTTGGTAACGAATTTTGATGTGATGCTCAGGCAAATGTTGTTTATTTTATTTTTCTTCATTACTTTTTTTTTTTGGGGATTTTTTTGAGGGTTTTTTTTTTTTTTTTTTTTTTTCCCTCCCTCGCGGAATTGAACTCTGGGTTCAGTCGCGTTCATTGCACGCACGTGCATTCCGTTCAATTGCTGAACGGAAAACCCGCATTCAATGAACGCGCGGTTTCATAGTGAGCAGCGACGAGTGAAAACGAAGATGGTGGCCAACACTTACCTTGCGGCGTGATCCGTTTTCCAGCAGGAGGTTGGCCTCCATGAGCGTCGGCGCGTCAAGAGAAATGGCGGCGGTGCATCAACAACTACGACGTTCGAAATTGAATTCAAATTTCCACCGCCTCACTGCTGCAGGGGCAGCATAGGAAGATGGGTGCCCCTTACGAGGGCATATGGCGCAGAGCCCGATGGAATGGGCCGCCAATTGAGGGAGGGCGTCCTAGAAAGTTGCACCCACTACCGACAGGGTAAGTACATCATGCAACAAACATGCGACATCAAGGGAACAAAGGCACGACCAGTAAGCCTACAACACAGCATGACAAAACCAAGAAAGATGACATATCGAAAGAGACACAGTCAGAGATAGGAGATTTGAGAGGAGGAGAAAAAGAAAACAGAAGGAACGAAAAAGACACGTCATATCTCCCAAACGTAACATGATAGGTGTAAAATTTAAACAATAACAACAGCCTAATAAGTTCAACCCGAACGAGGACATCATGTCCTATTGTCGTCAGAAACCATAGCGAACTTCTCCGGTGACAACCTACGAATCCCCCTCGGCGGCGGCCATCCGCGGACAAGTCTGCGACCGCGACCCCGCCAAATCTCAAGGAAAAATTTGACAGAGACTGATCGAAGATCGAATCCGGAAATCCTCGAATCCGCAACTCAACCTTGAGAGGAAAAAGAAAAGAGGTCACCGCAACATGAAGGTTGGTGAACCTCCGAGCACGATGCAAGAAACATCCTACAACCGCCATCTTCTGTTGCCGACTGACATAAGAGCAGTTATCCTGTAGGTTCCGGAAGAGGATGCCGTCCCCTAAAATGGAGCGCTGATTCTTGTGGATAGCGGCGCACTTGACCCCAATCGGCCAGTCAAACCTTCGGATAACACATCCAAGGAAATCCCAATTGTCCGATCGGCTGGTGCATTCCAGCGTAAGGTTAGCATCGTAGCACTTCTCAAATTGAGCCAAAATCCTTTCAGCAAGCAGGAGGGATGCCTCATCCTTAAAGTTATATCTAATAAAAACAGAAACATCATCAATGAGCCTGATGCCGTGTACCAAACGCCGATCATTGCCCAGGCCAGAGAGAAAACAGAATTCAGAGTGGACGAACAGAAGACATGCGATAGTTAACTAGAGGGCTTCCCCATCGGAATCCCAACCGTTTGCCGAAAAATCATACCGCTGGCTCTAATAAGAGTGTGGTTCAAGTCAAAGGAGACCAACTTACATAACGTCGAAAAGTCCATTGAACTCCAACCTTTCTGCAGCAGACCACGCTGGAGCTTAGCATCTTTGTCATGTTTCTTCAATAGGATACCTCTCACCGCCTTCCCTCGCCAGTAATCGATCACCGAATCAAGGGCTCCCATGATTGACTCATGGGGAAGATTGCATAACATTTCCTTCACATCAAAAGTAGCGGTAAGCAAAGCCTCCACTTCCACCACCTCCTTATTGATAGCATCCAAGGATTGGACCGACAAATCAGTACTTTTCAAGTTGAAGTGAATTCGTCTGGGTAGCGCCCACACCATCGTATTGACCGCGCGAGAAACCTTGCGACTGACTTTGACATAGCATTCCAAATAGGACGGGCATATCGGCCTCCAACGTTGCATATCCTTGTGCTCAGGGATGCCATAGGCAGAGCCGAGCTCCCCTTTAGAATCCCAACCAGCTATCTTATGAAGACCATCATGGTAATACTCATCCTTGGCGTGGAGCAACAACGAATCTTTAGTTGAATCAAGCAACGTAAAGCCCGGATTCTGGCAAAACAGCCTGTCCATCCCCATCTGATAGTTGACCGGGCAACAAACCAGAGTGTCACCCGGATTATGATCAATAGGCACGCGAACGAGCCCCTCCAACTTGTTAATCCAAGGATAAATGTTCTCCTCAGTACACTCCGAAGGGCTCTCCGTCACCCGAGTAACACAAGTGGCCAAATCAACACAGCATACCTGAGGAACTTCAAAATCCAAAGCTAGCATAGCAACAGAGATTTGTTTCCCCAATCGTCCAATCACATCAACCTTTGAAGGCCGAACAACATTTCGATTATTGCGCAACCAACACGGTGCCTCCCCCCAAGCACTCATGCGAAAACAAACATGCCCAACAACCCGGGGAAATTCCCCCGAAAGTTTATGACATTCACAGTCGAGCTGCACCTCCCTCGCAGCCGAGCGAAAGTTGAACAGAAAATCACCAACGCTTTTATTTTTGAGCCAAACGACGCGCATGCGTCTAACAATCATACGTTTCCAATCAGAATCCACATCAACCCTCATCAGAGCCTTAGAACACACGGATCTAATCCCATCCTTACTCAAAGTCACATCATAGGTGACGCAAAGAGTCAACCTCCTCCGCACATTGACATTGAATCTCCTCCAAATAACCCTAGATAGGATCATCTGTAGGGAGTACCTACTACGCTTTTCAGAAAAAGCGTGAACCGCAGAAAAAGCCTGAATAAGCAGGGAGAAGTCCCATCCGGACAGATCACGACGCGAGGTAGGTGATGAGAGGAGGTTAGCAAGTAGAGGCTTAAGAATCAAAGACTGGGCAAGAAAAGGAACAACAACTATGATAGAAAAGCACATCCCAGGTCGAAAGATCCAACGATATTTCTTCTGAAGGTCAATATATTCGCCAAATTGGACCGAAGATGAACCAAACCGCCTCTTAAGCACCTTCAAATTTTCAGCAAACTTTTCCTCACCATGACACGTGATGGAAACAGAGTTAATACGTCTATCCATACAAAGATCGAGAATAGAAGATAGCCTAACCGAGGATCCAACATCAGACTAAAAGATGAGACGAGTACGATCATTGCAGCACAAGACCGAATCCCCAGCATACCGCTTCTTGCGCAGACGTTCTTTCAAATCAGGTCTGCGACGACGAGACGTACGTAAAGTATCTCGACTATTGAGGTAAGGGCTGAATAGACCAATCGCAAACCGCTCCAAGCCAAGCAAATCATCCGCGTTACAACAAAACAAAGGGACAACAACATGCCCACCAACTCTGTCACGTCTCAACCAAGAATACAGATGATGGTTCCGTCGGCCATCCTTGGCAACTCCAAGACTGGTGGTCCTATAAACATGCTCCCCCCACCGAACCGGGAGAGACCGTGCAGTGGACCCAACATAAAAATGCTTGCACCAAGGGGATACCGGAGCATACACCAGAGGTCCATCACAAGCCTCAAAGTCAAAGCTGCAGTTCAGAAGTTGTAAAAGGTAAGACTTAAACTTCCTAGCCCAGGGGATTTCATCCCGAAGAATCAACTCGATAACCACCAATCGAAAAAAGGCGTTGTGACCCCTGTCCCGGAGAAGAGTAGTAGACCAAGCGGGGACAGAAGGGGAAGCAACCTGAACAGATTCATCAGAAGAACATATAGGCGGGTAAGAGGTGAGACTGAAAGAACGAGAATGAGAACGCAATATCTTACACTCAATCGCCAACCGCCAGAGCTTGGCTACGTCCGGGACAACCCCCTATAGCTCCACTGAGCGTACGCCATCGCTTCCTTCACCCCTTGTGTCCTTGGAAGAGTCTTCCTCAACTTCAACAACGGAGCAAGCTTCCTTGGCACCACCTCCATCCGTAGACGAAGATCCGAACCGCAATTTAGCCCGATATTCAGCAAGCTCGCAGATAATATCCTCGAATCTATCGAGCTTGATATCTGCCTCTTTGCACAAAGGCTCCAGACCCGCCTTCCGTAACATCCGGAGCTTCTTCTTTTCTCCTTTGACAAACCCAGTACGGTCGTTAACCTCCGCCGCATCCTGCGTCGACGCATCAGCTTCTGGAGACTTGCCACCAAATCTGCCCGAAGTCGCCTTAACTCCCTTACGAGCCGATCGCAAGGCAGCTTCTTCCATACGCTCCTTCAGGTTGGTGCCACCTCCCCTCCTATCCTTCTCCCCGCTTGCCGACAGCTTACTCATCCTTTCTTCTAGCTTCTTAACCTGTAGCTCAGCTTCCATTCGTTTTGCTTCCGCCTCCGTGCGTTTCTTCTTGAGCGCCTCCGCCTCAACATTCGCCAATTGGTGCAGATTACGCAAATTCCGGTACTCCTCCCTCCATTCGTCTGTGTCACGTATGTTGTCAGTCCAGCGTGGCTTCGGAGCACCACGCGGAGGTTCGCCCGGTGTGTTGACCGCGACGCTGCCCCGCTTATTACCTGGGCGCAGCGCCTCATCCTTCCATTGGTTCGCCTAAGCCATCACCTGCTCATTTCATCCCTGCAGCAAACTAATCTCACTCCTGAGATTGGTGACCGCCTTCTCAAGGTCTCGTTTCGAGCTGTTCATTCGCTTCAAATCGTCCATCTCCAATTTGAGGGCAAGGATAGCATCCTCGCTTGTCTGCTTCGACGTAACCTGCTTGCGCAGATCCAGAATCTCCTGTTGTAAGTACAAAACCTTATCCTCCCCCGGATGATTAAGAAGGGCATTAATTTTATCCTTCAAGTCGCAGCCCTCCCGCCTCAACTTCGCAAGTTCATCCTCCGAGTCATTGCTGGTGGGGACGTCAACAGCGCCCTTCCCTTTGATAGAGGCTCCGAGCTCATCAAGTTTCTTCTCTAGGCGAGAGCCCATGTTCGTTTCAAATTTCCCCAATTCCTTTTTCCACTTGAGATGCTTTTCCTCTTCTTCTCTTTCCAGGCGCATACGCTCCTCCTCTTCCCTTTTTCGAGCTTCCTTCTGGCGATCCTCCATAACCTTGCTGTAGCACAAGTCCAACTTCTCCTGATTACGGGTCCACCAATTGGGACGACTTGGACCTGAATTAGAGGTGGTCGCGGAAGAAGACTGGTGCTGGTTAACCGTAGAGGCGGCGGCCGAGGAATCATTGGAGGGAGGCAGAGCAAGAAGGGGAGCACGAGTGGGAACAATGTTAGCCCCGGTAGCGACAGGTCGAAAGGCACAATGCGGGCAGTCACGGATCCAATGATTCGCGGCTCCACACTGATAACACCCATTGTCCCGAGGAGGATAACTGGCCATGATTGGGAACTTGAAGTAGAAAGAGTACAGAGCGAGGCAGTCCAGACAAAAGACCCCAAGAAGCGCAGCATGCACTATCTGAACGTACCAGCAGTCAGACGTGTCACTCGCGCGTAGTACTATTCCTACGGCGGTTCCGACGTTGAAAGGAAGGTAAGTACATCATGCAGCAAACATGAGGCATCAAGGGAACAAAGGCACGGCCAGTAGGCCTACAACACAGCGTGACAATACCAAGAAAGATGACATATCGAAAAAGACACAGTCAGAGATAGGAGATTTGAGAGGAGGAGAAAAAGAAAACAGAAGGAAGGAAAACGACACGTCATATGACTCATATCTCCCGAACGTAACATGATAGGCGTAAAATTTAAACAATAACAGCAGCCTAATAAGTTCAACCCGGACGAGGACATCATGTCCTATTGTTGTCAGAAACCATGGCGAACTTCTTCGGTGACGACCCTACGCGTTTCATCCGGTGCCGGACCGGAATCATCAGGGGTCAGAAACCTCATCAGGGGTCAGAAACCATGGCGAACTTCTCCACCGACGGGGGCCTGCCGGGATGATTTTCAGGCCCAGGGGGGCGGCAGGGTAAATCGGATGTAGGAGGGGCGCGACGCAAATTAATGGAAAATACAGGGGTGCCAGGCAAATTTTCCCAAAAAAAACACGGTATATCAGTCGGGGCTGCAAGCCATAGAGGCATGCGTGGAACTTCAGTGGGTAGAATGGGTCTGAGCTCACAACATCTGATGGCATGTCGCCTGTTTCCGATCTCACGGATCCGTTCGTTGACAGCCGGACTCAAGGTCCAACCGTTGGGAGCCTATCGATCTGGGGCATCGTCTGGCTGCCAGCAGCAGCGTTGAGTTTCCTCAACGCCCGAATCTGGACGTTTCAGTGGAGATGTGCAGAAAATCGCGTCGAGTTTCCTCAACCGCGCATCTCCCCAAATACATCCAGATCCAGGCACTGAGGAAACTCGCCTCAACCCTGATCGTGGGATGAGGCCCCAGGAGGGCGGCACCGAGACCGATCTCACGTGGTAGAACCAGGCGGCACAATGCGGACACGGTCCTGTTCTGTTTTCGTTTTTTCTTTTCTTTTCTTTTCTTGTTTGTTTTTTCTGTTTGTCCTTCGCTGCTGAACTGGACCTCGTGCGCGGCGGAAGGAGCSGTCTCCTCCCAACCTTACGCGCCGCGCACGAGTTGCCGAGCGTCGCACGTGTCGCACGTCGCACGTCGGACTCCGGCCTGATGCCTTGCGGTTTGTCGAGACAAGGCACGGCAAGGCAAGGCAGGCCCGACCCCGGTGAGTCCAGGCCAGGCCTGTCAGGTCAGGTCAGGGCGGGAAGAGGAATTGCTTCTTTCGCGATCACAGGAGGGGAAGGGAATAAAATGCATGTTCGATCGAAATGAACGCGCGCATTAGTTCTAGAGATTGGCATTTTGGATCATCGACTTGATAAACCACGTGGGGTCGTTCGTGAGCTTCGGCCACGTGTCGATTGATCGGCGGACGTGCGCCAACTAGCAATCTTGCAAGATGAAGCTAACCGTGAAGACACGAAGCGGGCGCGAGATATTTCCCGGCGGCATAGAACTCGATGACGAAGTATGTTCAACCTTGCTTCATTATGCAGTCTGGCTGCCTACATTCTCACTGCAATTAGTTTCTCTCTCTCTCTCTCTCTCTCTCTCTCTCTCTCTCTCTCTCTCTCTCTCTCTCTCTCTCTGCCTCTCTTACCTGCTTGTATGTCTGTCTGTCTCCCTTCTCTCACCCCCTCTTTGTCTCGTTCTTCTCTTAGTTTTCGGGAACCTGAAACGGGCACCGCAGAACACCGGTTGGATTGTGTGTGTGTTTGTCTGCGTGAGAGAAAGTGTGTATTGTGTGTGCGTGTGCCTGTGCGTGTGCGTGTGTGTGTGCGCGCGTGGGTGCGTGCGTGTGTGTCTGTGTGCGTGGTTGCGTGGGTGCGTGTGTGTGTGTGTGTGTGTGTGCGTGGGTGCGTGTGCGTGCGTGCGTGCGTGCGTGTGCGTGCGTGCGTGCGTGCGTGTGGGTGTGTGTGTGTGTGGGTGTGCGCGTGAGAGAGAGAGAGAGAGAGAGAGAGAGAGAGAGAGAGNNGAGAGAGAGAGAGAGAGAGAGAGAGAGAGAGAGAGAGAGAGAGAGAGAGAGAGAGAGAGAGAGAGAGAGAGAGAGAGGGAGAGAGAGAGTCACGTGTGCGTGATGAAGGGGTGACAACAGAATGGAAAAACGACCGAAAGCAAAAGAAAGAACCAAGGAGTAATGACGAGCACGTAGTCGATGCGCACGACACCAGTAGGGCGAGGCTGGTCGCGTTTCTTTTCTTTTTCCTGGCTCTTTTTTTGTCTAGTTATAGCACACGTGATAAAAGTAAATTCTTTTATATATATAATATAATGAGATGTCGCTTTACGGCAAACAGTAGTAGACGTAGAAACGTTCTCTCTCTCGGAGTCCTTTTTTTCCAATTACTGTAATTTTAGTGATGGGGTCCGTGAAAAAAGAAAAAGAAAAAAGTGATGGGTTCCGTGGTGGACAGTGGCCCTGTTTTGGGCTTGACCGTTGATGTCTCGGGATGCCAGGCCCGATTCCTGGATTATGTATTTAAATATATTATTATATGGATGAGTCGGTGAAACTCCGACGAAACAGTTTGTCACAGCCCTTCGTTTGTTGTCCTCTTCTCCCTCTCTGCGTACGGTTTACCGGGCAGCTCTGTTTATATCGTCGAACTGTATATGAAATATTATTTTTTTCAATTTTTTTTTTTTTTTTTTTGGTAATGGCCCTAATGGGCATAAACCCGTTTCTTGACATCTTTTTGATCCTTCGGGCGGGAAGCTCCGTCACGCTCGTTTTCATCTCAAACAGGAGAAGCGAAGGGTCAATTTAACACCACCTCTCTTTTCTTTATTTTCCCCAAAAAAGGTGAACCCCAGCCCAACGTAGCCAACCCACCCCCGCCCGGCCCCCTCTCCCCCCAAAAAAAAGAAAAAAGAAAAAAAGAAAAGACAAACAAGGAGCAAAGTTGAAACGGAGTAGTGATTTAAGCTTCGAATGGAAAGCGCCAGTTAATGGTGGCATTTACTCTTACTGTCATAGCCATAAATAGAAATAGAACAGCAATAGCTCCTCCGTAAACAAGTAAAAAAAAATCACATTAAAAAAAATCGTAGTAAAAAAATAATCAAGACAAAAAAAGAAGAAAATGCCATGGTAAAAAAAACCTGGAAAAGCGAAAACAGGGAAGAGTATCTAGGTATGACGAAATGAAATGAACGAAATGGAGTATAGAGTAGGTAGTTCTTACCTGGGGCGAGGTCCCACAAGCAAGGAGGATCGGATGGAACACCTGGATCTGGACGTGCTTGTGGAGAGGTGCAGAAATCCAGGATTGAACTGCTTTTCTGCATCTCTACATAAAACACATCCAGATTCGGGAACTTAATCCAACCAATATTCCTTGCTAGTGGGACCTCGCCCCTGGTGTGTCAGCTAGACGGAAGGGAACGAGGAGTGGTTCTCTCTCTCTCTCTGTGTTCATGTTGAACAGGGGGAGTTATAAGGAAGAAGATATAAAAAAAACGAATTCATTCTTTTTTTTCTTTTCTTTTCTTCTTTTTTTTTTTTCCGCTTTTGCCCTCTCATATTCATGTGATGATATTCAGCCTCCTGATGAGTCGGTGAAACTCCGACGAAACAGTTTGTCACAGCCCCTCGTTTGTTGTCCTCTTCTCCCTCTCTGCCGACGGTTTACCGGGCAGTTCTGTTTGACGATATATATATCGTCAAACAGAACTGCCCGGTAAACCGTCGGCAGAGAGGGAGAAGAGGACAACAAACGAGGGCTATATATATATCTCATTTTTTTTTTTTTTTTAAATCTTATTCCTTTTTTTTTTTTACCGTATTCATTTTCTTACTTCCCGGTCAAATGGAACCGAACTGATTCTTTCCAAAATGGACAAGGAGCCCACGACCACAAGGATCCGATTTACATAAAAACAATGGAAATAAGTACAGAAAAAGAGATTCCGTCTGTTTTTTGTTAGTTTCGCTGAGATCTCTAATCAATCAATGAGTTGTGGGTTCGAATCCATTTTGATTCGGTGGTAAGGGTTCGCCAACGGACTAGTGCGACCGAGAGACTAAGGGAAAAAAAAAAGGGACTAAGGGAAACAAAAAAGGAAAAAATGAATTACTAGTAAAAAAAGGAACTAAGGCACAGGGGGGAGGAGACAGGCGGAAGCTAGTGGTCCATCCATCCATTTTGCTTTTTAAATAATGTTTATTAATTATTTTCCTTCTCACTATTATTAGAAGGTATTGGGTGGACAAAGTCAATTTCAAAAAAATAATAATAAAAAAAAATGCAGTGGGTGACCGACTCTCAGAAGAATCATTGGAGGAGAGTGGCGCGACTGGAAGACCGGTAGCCGGCGAAGATATGTGTCGGCTGGGACTCGGCTGAGACGTGTGTCGACATACAGTATATCCGGGCGAAGAGAGCTGGAAATCGGGATCGGGATGGGAGGAAGGAGATGTGGAGTTTGGCGTTTGGGTGGGGAAGTAAACAATGCACGATGGCGGGAACGTGGCAGTCGGGATCTGGACGAAGGCGACGTGGACGACACACACGAATGGCGATCGGGCCTGGGCAGTCGGGATCTGGATGAAGGGGATGTGCAGCTTGTCGTACGAGTTGCGGTAGCGACGGGCTCATGAATGGTATGGTGGGATCTGGACGAAGGAGATGTTGAGCTTGGCGTGTGAACTGAAGCGAGGGCACAGGAATGCGGCGGGAGGATGGTGGATTGTCGGGATCTGGATGAAGGAGATGCGGAGCTTGGGATTTACGTAAGTGAGGCGCCATGTGAATGGGCAGGAACTGGACAGTCGAGATTTGGATCAAGAAGATGGGGAGGTTGGGGTTTGAATTAAAAAAAAGAAGCATACGTACGTATAACGACGGGCTTCTATGAAAAAGAGGAAGAAAAAGGAAAAAAAAAAGGAAGAAATAGGGCCTCTGTGGCTTATCGGTCAAGCTGATGGTTAGGGTTCCTTTGGGCGAAACGATGTCTCGCGATTTGTCTAGCGGAAGATAAATGCTTTTGTCTTTTCGTCTTGTCTGTTTGTTTTTTTCTTCTTCCGTTAACGTTTTTGAGACCGTGACTGTTTTCGGAGAATCTTTTATATCGTCTTTGATCAGCACTAGCGGCGAGAAGAGGCTTCAGAAAAAGGGAAGAAATTAGACCGCGCATTCTCATCTGCTTTTCCATCTGCTTGTCCATACCCTCCATTTTCTTCTCCATCTCCTTCTCTGGCCATCTGCTCCGCCATCTTTTCCATCTCCTCCATGTTCTCCTTCATCTCCTCCATCTGCTCCTCCATCTGCTCCTCCATCTCCTCCATCTCCTCCATCTTCTGCATCTCCTTCATCTCCTCCTCCACGTCTTGCGTCTCCTCCTCCATGTCCTACTCCACCTCTCCTCTTCAATTTCCTGCATCCCCTCTTCCATCTCCGCCATCACCTCCATCTCCTACATCTGCTCCATCTCTTCCATCTCCTGCATCCCCTCCATCCCCTCCATCCCCTCCACCACCTCCACCTCCTCCACCTCCTCCACCTCCTCCACCTTCTCCACCTCCTCGATCTTCTCCATCTCCTCCATCCCCTCCATTTCCTCATTCTCCATCTTCTGCATCTCCTCCTCCTTCGTCTCTTCTCCATCTCCTTCTTCATCTGCTCCGTCTCGTCCCACTCCATCTCCTGCACGACCTCCTAATGAAGTAGTGCTTCGAGCCAGTGAAATAAATCGGCAAGTCGGGCGTGGATGCCAAGTGTTGGTACTCGGCGATCCAATCCGTATCCGTGCTCGGCAAGGCGTTCTGATTGAACTTCTGCAGTCTCCCCATCGCCTGAAGCTCGGGCGGTTCCACTTGGAACCACGAATGCCATGCTGCCGTGAGATCAGATCAGCCCAACTGGCGATCAAACTTGGTACGCGATCATGAGATGACGAGGCTGGGCTTGCGGCTGCTGCACGAATCTGCTGCCCCAAGTGTTGATAGGTTGACTGGAGTTGCTGATTCTGCGAAGCACCGTCGTTGAGAGTGCCAACGTCAATCTCCAAAGCGTTGACGCGATCCGGAATGTTGGAGGGGCCAACGGCTGTGGAATGTTGGAGGGGCCAACGGCTGTTGCAGCACGGGCCGCTGTTCCAAGGTGTGGACACGGGCGGTCAATCAATGTCTGCACATTGTTGTCCAGTGTGAGGGTGTCCTCTTGCTGGGCCATGCAGGTGGCCCTTGATGAGCTTGGAGAACTTCTGCACGGTCTCGGAGGCACCCTCCTCCTTGGCCGACGTGTCCCAGTCGGTGGCCAAGGTCAAGACGTCGGCCTCCTCCTCGAATAATGCATCCCGGCGTGTTTGTCGTGCTTCGTCTGCAGCCTGGCGTGCTGCGTTCTCGTTCGCTTGCTGCTGTAAGGTGGCCAGACGACGTTTTTTCTAGACTTCTCTCTCTGTCTCATCTCGCGAGTGGCAAGTGCTGCATCTGCTCGTTGCTTAAGCTAGAGAATCCTGTCAGCCAGCCAGGCCTCGCAGTCTGCCTCGGACTCATTGCCCTTACGTTCCATCGTGTTGGTCACTGACTGAAGGACTGGAGGCATGTGTGGCCGGTGCTGATGTGGCACAGGGCTGCTGACGTGGCACGGACGTCTGCTGACGTGTCACTGACGTGGCCTGCTGACGTGGTGTGCTGATGTGTCACTGCTGATGTGGCCTGCTGACGTGGCACTGTGCTGGCGTGGCAACTCACCAATGCCGCAGCAGAGAAGAAGAAGATAGAGGGAAAGAGAGGAGAAGGAGAATGGAGCAGCGTAGATGGGATGGGTGGGAGGGGGGAGAGTGGTAACTACCGTCTTCCCCCAACACAACGCACCCTTATTTTGGCGGTATCTGGCCGGAAATATAGCTTGTATACCATCATTTTTAGGGTGCGTTATGTTCGGGGGAAGACGGTAGTACTTTTTTTTTTTTTTTGTGTTTTTTTTTTTTAAAAGGCGATGGCCTTGATGTATTGTCATCGGACTTACCAGCCCAGGTAAATTCAATATTGTGTCTAATCTGACATCGGGTGGCCTTTTCAGCCCAGGGTGGCCTTGATTGCCTTCAGGGAACCCCAAATGGGGGGACACATGGGGTCACATTGATCGCCCAAATAAGGAGCCACTAATCAAAAGTTGAAAAGTTTGAACTTTGCTTTTAACCACCTCTACCTTTCCAAGCTGTAGTCCCATTAGGGAAAATGACCTCAACCGCAGAGTTCGGGGGTCCGGGCGAGGGTTCGCAAAAACAAAACATTTGGGCCCGGGCGAGGGTTCGCAAAAACAAAACATTTGGGCCTTGTGGGCCCGATCGGAAAAAAAAAAAGAAAAAAAAAAAAGAAAAAAAAAAAAGAAAAAAGAAAAGAAACTGCAGAGTTGAAAGGAAGGACGTCAGGGAAAGCCACGAAGGAAGTGTGCTCACAGTAGTGCCTCTAGGAATGCATCTGCCCAGAATCATCGATAGTTTCATTTTTTGTTTTTTGTGTTTTTTTTTAAATTTTTCTTTTAAGTTACTTTTAGTGCCCTGCCAACGAGGCAGGGCGTTTTCCACTGACAGCTGACCCAGCGCTCCCCCCCCTGGCACCTCGTATCGACTGACATGCTTACCCAATGCTGAAACCACCATCTCCACCACTTCTGCGAGGGGGGCGGGGCCACCAAATGTGTGTCATGGTTTTCAAATGGCCATGCACACCGGTCACATTCCAACCTTACCTGCATCCCCCTGTTGTACAACCATCTTGCTCTTGGGATGGACAGGTGGGATTGCAGCCATAATAAAGAGGAAATCTTCTGAGACGGGATTGCTGCCAGCTGTTTCCACAGCCGAACCCACTCGTTTTCCAACGGCACATCGGTAGCCGGCTGAGCCCTCTCCCAGTGGTGTTCTTTGTTTAGCCGCTTACTTACTTCTTTAGTACGGCTGGCGACAGTTGGTTAAACCACAGTACTTGGCCCAGCTATTGATGCCGAGCCGGGAAACGCCCTGCGCGCCAAGTTTTGCCTAGCCGCCGCTGCGTCGTTTAACTTTTCGTTTGGCTGGCGCCTCCAGCCATTGTGGTCCGGTAGGCCGAAGCCCATCACTCGTGGCGCGTTAACGGGAAACGCCCGCGGCCGACGTATGGGCCAAGTACTGGTGGTTTAAGGCCCAGTACTGGCTGTGCACCCCTCTCCGAGTCTCCATGTCCAACTTCCATGCCCACATGTGGGGATCGATTCTGAGCCTCTTTTTTTTGTCCACACCCCCTCCTTATCAATTTGTAAACGGCCGGTTCTCCCCTGCCTTGCAGCTTTACTGCTCTTACTCTCACTTGCACTACCCCCCCCAACCCCCATCTAGTGGTTGACTGGTACATTGTTAGGATATCGCTGTGTTCATTTATCCTACGATACTCTTTTCCACCTCACACTTCCCGCTCCGCCCTTGTCTGCATGCCAAGCTTTCACCAGGAAATACATGGGCTGCTCTTCTACTTCTGTTCCTCTGAACGATTTCCCTGCCGGCTTTATCCCTTCCGGCCCGAGTAAGGTTTTCCAGCTTGCCGGGATTGCCGCTTTCAGACTGACTATCCTCTCCTCTCCTCTTGTGCAGGGAGCTGACCAGCTTGCTTCTCTTGTGTTCCGCTGTATGCCACTGATTGGTGGTGTCGTCCCACAAGTCTCCAACGACCGTGACTCCTCTCTGTACCCATTTCTCACCGACGTTGCCTGGCCTCGCAGTCGTAGCAAAGCAGCGTCCCTCCGTGTCGAGGATACCTGCATTGTCGAACAAGGGTTGCATTTTGACTCCATCCTTTGTAATGGGTGTCACGTTGGCATCTGGCCGGCCTCACCTGCTCCCAGGCCGCCACTGCGTTCGTCCTGAATTTTGATTTGACTTTTTTTGTTCAAGAAAGATTTTCATCATCAATGCCACCCATACATCCGAAGCACTTTGATTTGACTTTTTTGGTTCAAGGAAGATTGATTTTCGTCATCAGTGCCACCCATAGATCCGAAGCACGAGACAAGCCCCACTCCTTTTGAAAAGAATCCTCTGCCGCTAAGAGGCACCAGTCAGGAGAGTCTGCCGCTTCTGCAGCCTCCACCAACCAACCAATTGGACAAAAGCAGTAGGTTCTGAGATTCTGGATCAGTTATCGCTCGCCAAACCTCCCTCTTCTCTTGGTTCTGCACAAGATGTCCCACACCACTTTCGCAATGTAGCCCTGGCTTTCCTCTGCGTGAGGTATCCAACCGAACCTCGTTGCTGCCTCTCTGATATTCGTCAGTGTCTGATCAGACAGCTTACATACATATATTCTAAGGACAAACCATAGCAGTGAGAACACTGAGACCGTGACTACCAGTGCTCTCCTTCCTACAAGGGAGAGATGTGGGGCGCTGCCCCAGCTCCGACTTCTAGCTGCCACTCTCGGAAAAGAGTACCAGCCAATGCAGCAGAAAGGTTCCTAGGGGTTTTGGTGGCACTGGAGGATTGCTCGACGGGGCCACTTTGCCAATGCCAACAGCATTTTATGGTCGGAGAGACAGGACGCACACGCGGCCTATAAGAAGAAGAAAAAGAAGAAGAGAGAGAGAGAGAGAGAGAGAGAGAGAGAGAGAGAGAGAGAGAGAGAGAGAGAGAGAGAGAGAGAGAGAGAGAGAGAGAGAGGGGAGGGGGAAGTGAGGGGAAGGAAAAGTGGTACCAGGCGACCA
>BFEA01000001.1:5672601-5684934 GCA_003427395.1 Chara braunii
GAGAGAGAGAGAGAGAGAGAGAGAGAGAGAGAGAGAGAGAGAGAGAGAGAGAGAGAGAGAGAGAGAGAGAGAGAGAGAGAGCAGCACAGCAGTAGCAGCATATGTGGGACACTATTTGCCGCCCTTCTGGTTTGAGGTGTTGTAGGCTTGTTGGATTGGTTATGGTGGATGATGAATTCTTGCAACGAAGATGAAGTGATGGTGTGTTGCACTTGGTAACGTCTGGTCTCTAGTTCTAGGTCAGTATGCTGCTCGATAGTATTGTGTGGATGGTACTGCTTCAGCGGCTTTGCCGGCTTCGCTGAAGTATCTTGAAAGAGACTTGTCATTGTGAGCGTGTTCACACTGGAATGATGAAATGCTGTGCGTTTCGGTCTCTGCCCTGCATAATGCGACACCAGCAGCGAGGAACTTTTTTTGTTGTTTCGATCTTTAGTGTGATCAGAAGAATGGTTGGCCATTTTATCGATCCGCCTGTGCACACATGCCTCGAGTTCCTCCACGCTGTTGCAGTTTCTGCAGATGTCGCGAGTGAGCCCAGCTTCGACGATTCGTAAATAATGCCTATAGATCGACAGAAATCTCCACGTTTTCCGCAAGGGTGGAAGTAGTTATACACAGCAGCTTCCCCTACTGCAGCCATGACCGGCCTGACCAACCAACCACCTTCTATGCCGGCGATACCCAGTATTACCTCTACCCAGCCCGTTGGACTACTGATTGATGAACATTGCCATGGTTCTTGGATCTTGGAAGCTGGCTGAGGAAGAAGGCAGTTTGTGGGGGGGCATTCTTTGGTGTAATTAGCCCCCCCCAGATTTAATTAGGTCCCCCCAGATTTAATTAGGCTGCCATAGATGTGATTAGGCCCGTACAGAACCCCCGAGCGATCTCGTCTGACAGGGGAAAACAAAGCAGGAAGTTCCATCCAAACGTTCGAAGGCGTGCTGGTGCTATGTTTGTGTTTGGAAAGCATGAACTTGGTCGCGCACATGGCCAGGTTCGTGGCTTTGTGGCGTGAACATAGGACCAGCTTGGCCAGGTCCTGAGGCACGACTTGTCGATAACAAATCTCAGCTTCTGGTGTTCTCTCTGCTGGATGGAGCTCTTCTCAAATGTCTGCGACGGGTTTTCATCTGAAAGAATGAGAACAACGGCCTCGCCACACCACTCACCAAATGCACAAAAGACAAGAATTATGGTGATGTACCTTTTCATGTTTTAGGGGAAGATTCATTCTCATTGTGCACGCTTGGTGATTAGTGCGGCACGGCTCTAATGCACACATCAGTGTGTTCGGGTCGTGGTAAGCGGCACTACCAGTTGACGCTTACTTATCTGTGAGTACAACTGCACCCTCAGAGCCTGCTCACAGTTGAACTTCCCTGGATGTATCTGACCGCAATTACGGCCTCTCCTGAATGTATTTGACTGCAAATACATCCAGAGAGAGATCGGTCAAAGGAGTCCTGGTGTGATTACGCTCCCAGATGACCATGTGGCGGCACTTCTGTTGTGTGAGTTCTCTAGGGGTGCACAGATGTCGCAGCCTTGATGGATAATAGGAGACGACATACATCTGAGAAAGCCTTGCAAGGAAGGAATCTCCGTCTTATGACGTCTAGAGCAGATGCAGTGCCTTTCCCTGGGCCTGACACTTCAATGCATATGTGCTGGGCATTCGCTGCCCATTTCTCCTTGCACTGGGAAATCGGCTAAGGCCACACAGCCAGCAGCTACCGTACGATCCAGCCGGGCCAAATAGGACGTTCTTCGGGTGGTTGTGCTTTGTACATGTGTTTTCAGTTAATTTTTAATTTTCACTGCATCTCTGAATGAGCAGGTATGTTGGCAGACCTGTTATGTCTGGAACTTCACCGTCCCAAAGCGTGTGTGCTTGTGTTTCTGCTCATTCAGGTGTGCGTCCAGTTGCTGTGCCCATGCTGTGTTATGATGCATCCGTTGATTGATATATAGTATAAACAAGTATTATTATGTACTTACTACAATAAAATAATACAACAATTTTCTCTTGGCTTACAGACAGAGAGAGGAGAAATGGAAACCTACAATCTTTTGTGTATATGCGCTTCTACGCGGACATACATGTGCATGTATAATACATATATGCCAGCATGTCAACTATGTCAAGTGTTCTCTCTCTCTCTCTCTCTCTCTCTCTCTCTCACACACACACACACACACACACACACACACACACACACGCACACACACACACACACACAAGGACAACCAAAAAACTGTCTAATTATAAAGTTGCTTTAATATGTTGGACATCTCAAATGCTCTCGTTGTCTGCAATAGGACAAAGACTGCTTTGATTCTGAATCTGTTCACCTGGGTGGAATTGGGGCTGTTGTGGGGAAAATCTAAGACACACACACACATGAAAGTCCGACGATACAGTCTGGTACAGTCATGCTTTTTTTAAGTGTATAGCGAATATGACAACACACACACACACACACACACACACACACACACACACACACACACACACTCTGTGTTTGCATAGTGTCGAACTTCCACGGCAGTGCTGCGGCATGTTGTGTGGAAAGGTATATGCTTGTAAACGGTACTTGGAAGCAAGCCCGCAGCCACATACGCACTCACAGAATGTCATGAAAGGGCCATAATGCGAAGAACCACAAAGCAAAAAGGCAGTAAGCCAAACGGCGGCGAGCCACAAGGCAAAGGCAGCAGATATGCATAGATTTGCTTGAAAGTGGGCGGTGCGCAGGCAGCACCTTGAACGTAATACAGCAGCAAGGCAACGACTCAGCAGTGAAGAATCGGGCAGCAAGGCAATGACTGAGCAGCGAAGAACTCGGCAGCAAGGGCAACGACTCAGCAGCGAAGAACTGGGTGATGCTAACGGGGCAGGCCAACCACACAACTCCAAAGCTAAATGTACGGAATGACAGCGCTCACAGACAGGCAGCTCAGCAACGACACAACAAAACACATGGCAGCACTGACGAAGCAGCCAAATTACGTGGTACACGAGCAAAGTAAACAGAAAGACATGGCACGCAGAGACACAATTAAACACATGGCAGCACTGACGAAGCAGCCAAATTGCGTGGTACACGAGCAAAGTAAACAGAAAGACATGGCATGCAGAGGGGCAGCAAGGCAACAATGCAGGGAGGCAGCAGGGCAACAATGCAGGGAGGCAGCAGGGCAACAATGCAGGGAGACACGAAGCAACACTAACAAGACAACCGAACCACGTGGCAAACAAACAAGCTGAAGGAAAAGACAAGCACGGCAAGCGCGCAGGCAGCAAGGCAGCGGAGAGCGCAGACAAGGAAGTCCACACCCTCAACAGGGACCAAAGCCATTTATCACCTACTCACACCCCAAGAAGAGCCGTGCAGAATGTTGGTTCCCAGCACCAACTGAGCCAGGAAGTCTATCATCACCCATATAGGCTATATGCATCAATGACATGACGCACAGAGCGGCCCCCCCTAAACGCCCGCAGGCGCTTCAAACAACCAGCCACTGACTGTTTGACACTTCTTCAAGGTGCTAGGTTAGACATCAGAAAAGTACGAAATAACGGAAAAGGAGACATACAAAGAAAACAGGAAAACAGATATATATATGCATCTGATTGTGTGTGTGTGTGTGTGTGTGTGTGTGTGTGTGTGTGTGTGTGTGTGTGTGTGAGCGTATCATGTGCAAGCTATGTGATGCTGGTTCTGACTTTTCTTCTTGCTGGTTCTGTTGGCTTGTTTGTGTGTGTCCTTGAGTGCAGTTGTTTGATGGAAAGGATGGACGACCAAAGTACCCACGTCGGTGGGTGATGCTCCCTCCATTTTTCTAGGTCGCAGCAGGAGGACTACGAATCCGTCTGTTCTGACAGTGATTCAAAACATGTTACAGTGTTTGCACAGGGTGTTCTGGTTTTCATCCACCCCCCCCCCCATTGCATAATTTGCATATTTTATTATTTTCTATTTCTATTTCTGGGTGCTTAATTTGCATATTTTCTATTTCTATTTCTGCGTGATTTCTATTTCTATTGGGTCTTTTGCATCCTCCGTACTTTTGCATTTGGGTCAGCATGAAGAGGTATTATGTCCTGTGTCCACCCCCTTGCATTGCCAATTCTTGTCCTCTCCCTCCCTCCCTTCCTCCCTCCCTCCCTCCCTCCCTCCCTCCCTCCCTCCCTCCCTCTACTCGACCAGTACTGCCTTTCCCTCTGTCCCTCCCTCCCCTCCGTACATGCCAGTACTGCGTTTCCCCCCTATTCATACCAGTGTCCGGCAGCTGAGCATTCTGGCGGTAGGGAAGCCCTTGTGGTGGCATTTTACGGATATATCCAATGATATGAGCAACATTCTTATTGTGGTGGGCACATTTTTTCATCTCTCAATTAGTAAATTATATGAGTAGATTTTTTTTCGGTTTTATATATGGAAATTGGAACAGTATTGCATATGTGTATGAATGCAAGTGAGATTTTTTTCTAAGAAATAAAAAAGATATAAGGAAAGAAAAAGAGTGTGTCCTTAGGGACATCTGTTAACATTTGAACGATAAATGTTCCAAATTAAAAGAAAAGGAAAGAAAAAAAGAGAAGAGGCATGTAATTATGAGTCCGCCAATGGTTTTCCGAAGTCTCCCAAATTGGTCTGCAATGTGGTGTTATCTGTGCGCCTAAGGGCATACACACGCTAGGACTGCTTTCCATGCTTATGGACGTGATTGCGGTCAGGTACATCCAGGTGCGGCCTTAAATTCGGTCACGTACATTTAAGATCGAGCTAGTGTGCATACGCTGTAAGCCTTTGTTTGGAGTGAACCGGTCGCTGTTCACAGTCCTGGACCTCCGGTGGGCTGCTCTCCTCTTTTGCAGCACAGTCACAAAGAGCTTATGCCGGATTGTTCATTCTGTGTCGGAGCGTCCGCAACTTGTCTCTCTATGGGCCGAGCTCCACTCCTCACCACATGCACAGAAGACAAAAAATATGGCGGTGTATGTTCCCTGTTCAAGCAGAAGATTCATTCTCATTTTGCATATTTGATGAGTAGTCGAACGAGGCCCCATGGGTGGATTTTTTGCAGCTTCGAAACCTGTGTGTTGTTGGCGGCTCAGGGCTTGCTTCGAATCGTGATTTTGATGAACTTGTAATCACAGTGAAGGGCATACTTACACAAGGACCATTTCTACTGAACTCTGGACGTGATTGTGGTCAGATGCATCCAGGTTTGGCCGCAATTGAAGTCGCATTCATTTAGGAAATTGCAAGTGTGAGTTTGACCAGAGTGACTTCCAATGTGCAAAGGAAACGGTGTTGAAGGAAAAGTCCGGTTTACAAGCATGCTGATTTTGCAGGATCAGCAATGCATTCATACGGTGGCAAGGAAAATAGCAGAAATGAAATATAGCAATGACCGTACCGACCCAAGAATTGGCAATGTTTTTTTTTTTTTTTTTTTTTAATTAAATAAAGAAGTTGGCTGCAAGGAAACTGGGCAATGCGAAAGACAGAAATCAAATTGCAACATTCCGTAGAAATCAGAAATGATCTGAAATCCAGATAACTTGTGCATGAGCTGTAAGCAGACTGCAGGATGCGATACACCAAATACGACCCAAGAGCAAAGCGCCGAAGTTGATGGACAATGAAAGCCCTCGCCTTGCCTCCGACGTGGATGTCCACAATGTCGCTTTCCTAAATGGCGCTCGGCGCCAAAACTATGATCGGACAGCACCTATTGACGTAGACTCCACTACACTACAACAGGTCTTCATGAAGTGCAGCGCCCGATGACGACTGAAGACTCCGACAAAGCGGCCTGCTCATCACCACCAGGTAAGCGCCCTCACACACACCGCCCATCTCATCTCTACCTTCCACAGTCCCTTCCCCAAAGGACCTCGGCCACACCTCCTCCGGCTATGGGGGCTGCAGCCCGGCTATGGCCTCTGCGCCCTCGAGCTGCGCCCGGCAGCTTCTTCCCTGCGCCCCGCCGGCACCACCACCCTCCTCAACTCTCTCCGACTCTGGTCCAGCCGGCAAGCACTTCAGCAGCGCTGCTGCTGTCTAGCCGGCCAGAACGAATGAGAGTGAGTGAACCTCTCTCCCTTTTGTCCTGTCTGGCTGGGGGAGGCCAGGCTCTGGAGGCTTGATCTCTGTACCAGTAGCTGCGCCCAGGGACCTACCAGAATGTGGCTGGGCCTCAACTGAAAGTGCCCTGGGCCTCAGCATCTTCAGCTGATCAGGCCTACCGGTTGGTTGAAGATGCTGCACGACCATCTGGGCCCCAGTCCTGCTCACATGGGATGGGCCTCAGAAAAGTCCTCGTTGATTTTCCACAGGGCCTGCCTTCACTTAGGGCGGGCACAGACGGTTACAAGCGGGCGCAAGCCCCTTTTTCCCATAGGCCATCGGCCTCATGCTTTGCATGATGGCGCTGGGCCAGCGGCCTAGCTCAGTTGGTTTCACACGCAAATGGCATTCAGGAGGTCGTGGGTTGAGTCCCCCACGGCCGCCTGTGGAGTGCTAGGTGTTCATCAGCTGAGATAGTTGGCTTGCCCCCCCCCCCCCCTTGGTTGGCCTTGGCAGGGTCCTGGGTTCTCTCGGAGAGCCTTCACCCCTGCCATTCCATACCGGGGGCTAGCTTCTAGGTCTAGTGGATCTTGGCTGTGCTTAGACATGGGTTGCTGTGCTTCGACATAGGTAGGTAGCATGAGGTACAATTGAGAGAAGAATACAGCCTAGTTAAAAAAAAAAAAGAAGAATTGAGAATGCTGAATAGTCTTTTGATTATGGGAAAGAGGACACTGGTTGGTCTGGTTCAACGAAGGGCTTAGACTCTATAGGGGTAGAGCACGGATAGAAGTCGCTCCAGCTCGTCTGAGCTCCGCGTAGCCTTGGGCAAGCTAGGGGAAGGACGGTAGGATGTGTCCGTGGGTGCCAGCTTGCCTCATCCTGGGGTCTGTGCCTGCTTATCAGGCAGACCCTCTCATTTCACTTAGGGGCTAGAGGAAGATTTCTTGAGCCTGACGTCCGAAGTTCCCGTACGACAAGGCTCGTTCGACTCCGCTTCCACCAGGGTTGACTCATGGCTAGCCCTGGTGTATGCCACTGCTGTCCGGTCCAAGTTTCCCACGATACTGGTAGGGTAATGGTCCTGACTCCTGAGTGCTGGTCACACTGAGGTAGGATAGCAGGGATAGGGGGTGCGCTAGATGCATTGACGCAAGGATGGGATGGGAGGTAGCCACCTTGTCTTCTCAGGGCAACTATGGCTGACTGCTCCCAGAATTCACCGTGTGCCCTGAGACTGGCCTCTACAACAGCCAGGACGTAAAAGTGGAAAGAAGGCCCTTTTCTCGCGGCCCAACAACAAATACAAGAAAGATGATAGTTTTCTGATCTTTCTTCTGGTCTGGCTACCAGCCTGCTGTGTTTGCTCACCTGTCGTCTTCACGCGAATAGAATGCCTGGTCAGTATAGCTGTATTTAGGGCAATTTTCAGTCTGGAAACAGTGATAATGACCGGTTGTCCTAATTCAGGTGAAGATGCTTTGTCTATCTACCATCGTAGCCCTCTAGTATGTTAGTGTACAATGCTGCAGAGCCTAAATACACGTATGCTGCCCTGAATACACATGTTCATTTTTTTTGTGAAAGCCTGAACGCAGAATGTACCACGCACGCTAACGCTCTTCTTGGCGACCACCAGGTACATCCCTTCCTTGCTAAATCGACTCCTCCCTTCCTTCTTCCCCTGAATACAATGTACGGTCTTTTTTTTTTTCTTTTTTTTTTTTTGGTGAACTTCGAGTCGTGGACACCACTTAGGGAGGTGATATGAGCAGCCTCCCTAAGTGGCTCCACGGTTGAAGGCTCCATCTATTGGTGGGGAGCAGCACCTGCTGGAAACCGGGTCCAGCGTCCCTCATATTATGAGACATTTCAGTGACTGACAGTAATCAGACATCTGACTCCTGTACTCAGGACTTCCTATTCTTAATGTTGCCTATCGCCTGTCCCCCCGAGGTGTGGGGGAGTTAGGCTCGTGGAGCCCTGGTCCTCTGTTGTCATCTAGGACAGCTACCACCCTCCTGCATGTGGTCCTGTTGCTGAAACTGAGAATGCTGGAGAACTTCATGGCTGCCCTGTCCCCCCTAGGCGTGGGGGAGCTAGGCTGTTTTGACGATACTTGCAGAATGAAAGGGCGGGCCTTGCCCCCCATTGGCCCCTGTTCCAGCTGGGGGGAATGGGCCCTTTCTGTGTCTGCTGTCGTGTAGCCCCGGTCCTCTGTTGTCATCTTGGACAGCTACCATCATCCTCCTGCATATGGTCTTGTTGCCGAAACTGAGAACGCTGGAGATCTTCATGGCTGCCATTGTCATAGCCGGAGTGGTCTCCCATTGTGGAGAACCGGTATTGTTTGTCCATCATGTACGGCCTGCTAACTTGAACCTTGGTCACTGGGCTGTGAGCGGGATACCAATGTTGGGGCCGAACACCATTTGTGTTGAGGAGGCGGGGGGGTAGGCGAGGGGGGATGCACGGGAAGGGGGTGGTCTCCCATTGCGGAGGACCGGTATTGCTTGTCCATCGTGTATGGCCTGCTAACTTGAACCTTGGTCACCGGGCTGTGAGCGGGATACCAATGTCCGTGCCGAACACCATTCGTGTTGAGAAGGAGGCGGGGTGGTAGGCGAGGGGGGATCCGTGGGAAAGGGGGGTGRCGGGGTTATGGGGGTTGGCTCAGCCAGGGCAGGGGGAGGGGAGGTCTGGGGCGGGCTATTGAGATGGAGGAGAGGTTGGGGGATTGGAGGAGGCGGCGAAGGAGAGGGAGGATACGGGGCCGATGGTGGAGGCGGGGTGAGCGGGGGTTTAGAGAAAGGGAGAGGAGGCTGGGGTAGGGAGGGAGAGAGGGGAGGTTGGGTGCAAGACTGAGTTCCTCCTACGGGTGCCCGGTCCACTATCAATGCGTGTGCGTTCCTTCCCAACAGCGGGGTGTGGAAGCAATCAAGTGGTCTCAGCCACCAGTGCTTTTCTTTGGCAAGCCAGTTCTTCCATATCAGTGTCCCGTCATGTTATCTGCCATCATCCTCTGGGGTTCGAGCCAGAGGTCCTTGAACTCTGAGATAGCTTGCTGGTTCCCAAGTTGATCTGCTATTGTAGGCAACGCAGGTGCAGGCGGGGTGAGCGGGGTTTGAGAGAAAGGGAGAGGAGGCTGGGGTAGGGAGGGAGCGGGGAGGTTGGGTGGAAGACTGAGGAGTTCCTTTTACGGGTGGATGGGTTTAGTATCAATGCGTGTGCATTTATGCCCGGCAGTGGGGTGTGGAAGCAATCAAGCGGGCTCAGCCGCCAGTGCTTTTCTTTGGCAAGCCAGTTCTTCCATATCAATGTCCTGTCATCGTATATATCTGCCATCATCCTCTGGGGGTCGAGCCAGAGGTCCTTGAACTCTGAGATAGCTTGCCGCTTCCCAAGTTGATCTGCTATTGTAGGCATCGCAGTGAGCAGGTTCTTATTGGCCTTTACTATGTTAGCCCTAATGAGTTCCCCAATCTCCACTTTAGCCTCAGGGAGGCCAAAGATGAACTCTTTGCGTTCGACAGAACATTGTGTTCTCCAAATAACCATGAGTATGGCCAGGCGGGTGGACTTGAACAGTTTTTGTTGAAAAGCAGACCAGGTGGCTGGGTAGTCTGTTTGCCTTCCCAACAATATAAGGCCAATATCCCATTGGAAGGGGGTGCCTGAGAGCTTACACCATAGTGCGTACCACCATCACCCGACCTGGAGAGCCATGGGCCAAGCCAACAGACAGTGCTCCAGATCTGCTCGGCGACGTTGTGATGAGGAGTGCCCACAGTAGGTGCAGATCGGAGACAAGACCCCTTTTTGTTCACGATTCGAGTGCATCGTCAACCAGTCCGGGGTTGGGAGACATCGGTGCATGACCTCCACTGAAAGGGCCGGTGAAAGGTAGGCATTATGTGTGAGTAAGAGACCCAAGGAACATCTCCCAGCTTAGCTTCTTCCAATGGTGAATCACAGGCCCATCTGTTGCGAACTACAGAGGTTGACAGGTGGAGATGGTGGGCCTGTTTATACCCGTTCTTTACCGTGTACTGCCAGAGCGGGGTAGGTTTATGTCCACTCGATTCCCACTCGTGAGGATCGCAAGGAAGGGCACGAATGGGGGAGGTCATCTCAAAAGCGAAATACCCCGTACCATCATCTCCCACAACTCGGATTCTAGTGAGAGTATCGGCCGGGTGCTGGCAGTCAAGGTCGGGATTCTGCTGGCAGTCAAGGTCGGGATTCGTTCGCAGACCAGTCCACTTGGCCCCTGGCATGATTGGTTCGTATGCCTGCAATTCTGTTGCTCCCACAACCACATTAAGCACTCTATAAATGACCATGGGGATAGGATTGGAGTCGTTTTTGGAAACCCAGTCATCCTTCCTTAATTGCGGGCCATTTTTGAGAGCCCCTACCCAACTTAATGGTACTGCCGCCTGCAGTTGGTCGAGTTTTGCCTGACTGTTTTTAATGTGCTTGAGGACCGATCACAGTTGTTGTGCTGTTTTCCATGTTCCCCCCTGGACGTCCCACAGATCCCCTATGATGAACAGACCATTTTTCACCCATGTCAACCAGTGGCTACCGGTTGAAAGAGAAAAGGGTTTGGCCATTATCATCCAACATGTGCGGGTTTCCCAAAAATGGGTTGCCTTCAGATGCCATGCCATCTGGGGGGAGGGGGGTTGTTATTCGGGCCCATTTTTCGCCACAGGTGTGGGATATTCGTCCAGAGGGGCTCGTTTTTTATGTCCCATCTGGTACTATTATGTGCAGTCCCATCCCATCTCGCTTATGTCGAGGTGGGCCAGGAATAGACCAGTCTTTGTTTGTTTGTGAACCAGTGCAGCGGGTGGACCGGGCTCTCAGGCGAGGATGGGGGGGGCCCAGTTGGGCAAGCTGTAAAAGCGCTAGTGGTACCCAGGGGACGTCTGTGACCAGCAGTAGATGAGTAATAACTTTGACAATTAGTGCTTTGATTTCGTCCCCCGGGTCCAGAATGCCCAAGTCACCCACCTTTTTGGGTTAGGTGATGTACTTCGAACCCACCCGCTTAATGCATCGCACCTGTTCATGATCGTGCTTCCATAAGTAGGCGGCCACCGCTGTGCGCAGGGATGTCAGCTGCGTTTTGGGGATGTCCCAGAAGGCTGCTTTGTACCATATTGTAGCAAGAACAACATTTTTGATGGCCAGCGCCCTTCCTACGAGGGATATATGGAGGCCATCCCATTTGGCCAACCTCTTGACACCAGTTTTCGCTAGCGCTTCTCCATGGTCTTTCGGGGGCCCACTGCTGTGAGCCTGATGCCCCGACTCCTGATCGCTTCCTCTCGAGGGCGCCAATTTACTGGGTGTACCGGAGGGGGGATTCCTCATGGACTCAGTTGACCTTCATCTCGGCAGCCATAGCAAAGATGTGTATGGTGTCTGTCAGCGCCTGTAGAGGGGATGTTGTGGCTTTGATGAGAACCGTAAGGTCGTCAGCGAACAGGGATGTGACTGGCACAAGGTGGGGTGGCAGTTTCTAGATGTCAATTCGTTGTATTGCCGGGTTTGCTCGGATCATGGCTGCCAGTGCTCCATAACCAGTACAAAGAGGAGAGGGGCAATGGGATCTTCTTGTCTAACGGATCGTTGTAGCTTGAAGCGGGGGGATAAATGGCCGTTAACCATAATGTTGGTGGCTGCTGATCTATGCATATGGATACCCATTCCTTGAAAGATTCCCCAAAGTTCATCTTCTGCAGGCAGCAGTCCAGAAAGTCCCAGTCCACATGGTCATATGCCTTTTCAAAGTCTATGAACAAGATTGCTGCCTCTCTCTTACGTTGTACGGTCATTATAGCTGTATTTAGACTGAAAGATGGCTCAAATACAGCTATAATGACCATATGTTGTATTTGGGGGAAACAGGTGGTTGCTTTCCTCCTCCTCCCAGGATATCTCCTTCCCTGCACCGCCACCACTCTCCCAAGCGCCCCCAGTCCAGCTATGACTGGTGCTGCTTGCTGGCACTCTAGGTCACTGGCTAGTTGCTAGTTGGACGCGTGCTTCAGCAACCTGGTGCCCTCAACCAACTCGCAAAAGGTACCCCCAGGCTGCCCCAAAATCTCGTTTCTGCCAGACCGGAGGCCAGTAGGGTCTGCCTTCCCGTACCCCTTCCGGAAGCGGCCGTGGCCTGCCAGGATCCTAACTACATGGCCGTTACCTGACGCGGTATACCTGCCGGTCTTTGACCCCC
>BFEA01000001.1:5690333-5702402 GCA_003427395.1 Chara braunii
GAACCTCTACTTAGTGCCACCCAAGATTCGCTAGGGTCCTTACTTGACCACTCACTTTCCAAATCTTTTAAGGCTTCAGACACATCTAACGTACAGAGCATGGTTTGGTCTAGATGAGTCTGTAGGGTGACTAAAGAGTCATTAGTTATGGCCTTCTCATGAAATGGGGAGGGTATCTGGCCCACTTCACCATGAGTAGATGCAGCTATAACTTCCACCGGCCTCACATGTTTCCCGAGCTAGAAGCCTAGGAAGAAGGTACCCCTCCCTTAGGGGGTATCTTCTGCGTGACCTTTGCGTTCTTGCATTTGTACTGGGTGTGATCGTATTCACCATAGTTGATGCAAGCACCACGCACTCGGCGGTCCCGCCTCACTTCTTGATCAAGACATGCCTTAACCCAATCTGCTACTTTGGACTGATTGGAGGCGGTCTGCCCTTGACTCTTTTGATGGCCCTTCCCTCGGCCACTTGCCTTAGTCTTCACTACTGCGGCGAGGGTGCTACCCTCAACGGTTTCCTCGCCGTCGTACTCTGGACTGTCCATCAGGTCAGAAAGTTCATCGATCTGGGTTTGGGTCCCATCAGACTCAACCATCATCAATCGACTCCCCTTCTTTTTCCACTCCTGTGGACTCTTCTTCTTCCTCCTGTCTACTGGAGTAGGTTGAGCAATTCCTAGAGTAGCCTCTAAATCTAAGGCCTTTCTAGAGAAGGTCTCAAACGAATGATACTCGAGGCGAGCCTCGCTGGCTAGCAAATTTATGAGATTCTCGGACAGACATCTCAGAAACGTGGTCAATAAGACTTGGTCATCGTAGCGTATACCGAGAACAACGATGAGGCTCTCTACGGTAGACGTTAGCTCTCTGACTGACTTGTACTTCCTTTGGTCTAGTCTTAGCATCGCGTCAGTGACAATTTGTGCCTGCTGCGGATTGTGCCAACGAGCTTCTACCATATCAAAAAACTCTTCTAAAGTCAGGGTCTTACCCCAATCTGCCATGCGTCGTCCGAGCCCGGCCTTTGCTACTAATCCATCCATCCATTTGGCTGCCTTACCCTCCAGGTAAGATGGAACAGTAATCACCTCCTCCTCCTGCGAAGTCCTCTTTGCCCTTACCCACACTGGAACTGTTCTCAACCAAGTGTTGAGTTCCTCGTCCTTCTTCTCACCGGAGAAGGCAAGGGGCGGTTTCATTGGGGTCTTTGGGTACCATTGACCTTGCTGTTGTGCATGTGGTGGAACAGTTTGTTGCGGCTGTGGTGTAGCACCAGCCGCTGGACCAGAAGAAGAAGAAGTAACAGTCTGTGCGGCTGCTGCAGACGTACCACTTGGCTGTGTGCCAGCTTGTACCGGAAAGGGGCCTGACATCGCCGTTAACGGCAACGGCGACTGTGCTGCTGGCGTAATCCTGGCCTTTGCAAAAGGTCCAAGATTTGGTCCAAGGAGTTCCCTGTGCCCCAGGTGCATGCTTATGACCAGGCTTGCCCTTTCTTTATCCTCGCGTGCAACGAGCCGTACGTCCGACTGATCTGGGTAATCAAGAGGCCTATTTAAGGACTGCCCCCAAGGTCGCTCAGGAATTATTTAACGTCGCAAATCAGGACGACGATCACAACCAGTTGTCAGATCGGAACCGCATCCAGAAATGTTTATAGACGGTCTGGGAGCGTCTGCATAAGTCTGATCAGTCCGCACACCCCTCTATCAGCGCAGCAAAAGTGCCCTCATGGACAAAGCAGCCATCGCATGCGTGTACTAATCCCATTGGGTTGGCATGGTGACTGTGACCCACGTGCTTCGACCAGGGCCCTTCAGAGGCACCGCCCTTTCTCCTTCCAGATGCGCCACCGGGAAGATTGTCGTCTCTCAAGGTAGAGCGCTCACGACACCTCACCAAAAGAGAGGACTCTCAAGCTGGACTCACTTCCTCGTGGTAAGAAGAGATTGAGAGGGTAGATAAGGTAAGGGAACAACGTACCTGGAGATAGCTGCCCCCAACCACAAATTTCTCACCAATTGAGTTGAGTGTGCATTTGATGACCGGTCGTAGCCTCGGTACCACCCACAACGCAATGCAATGCCACCTTAGCCAAATGCCACGTCAGCATGCTCTCATCACCAATCATACATTCCGCCGTCACCACGACATCCCAAGCCGTACAGCCTTCCGGCGCACACCTCTCTACCCAGGTCGTGAGCCAAATATGGCTTGACGTCACAAGAACCAACTGCGAAGAAGCATCGTCAATGCACCAAGTCTGTATAACGCCAGCGCACCAAGGTAAGTGGCGAATCGAACCAGCTCCGATACCAAAATGCAAGGAACATGAATGTGGACGAAGCATAGAAATCCAAATAGCAAAATCACACTGAAGTCCCAAGTAGTCAAAGCAAGAGCAGATAGCACAATGGAACCGAGTAACCATCCATTTGAGAACGATACAGAAGAATCGTGAGTCAATGTCCAAGCCCAATCGGGCAACACCAACAGCATAACCCAATGTAGCTCTCTCTCTTGAATGACGCCAGGCGCCCTATCTACTCTAACTACAGCATGACGACCAGCGAGTGATGACGTCAACACCAATGCCGACCTCCCTCTCCACCAGGTACGTCTCTCTCTTCACCCTCACTCTCCCTTGTTATCCCACACAGTGCCCTTCACTTCCCGAAGAACCACCTTCGCCCTCAACCTCCCTCTGCGCCCACAGGCAGCCCGGCTATGGCCGCCAGCGCCCTGCGCCCAGGCTGCGCTCTACCGCTTAGCGCCAGCCTGCCTCTCTCAGCCACTGCGCAGCGCAAGTGCTAGCGCTACAATGCAGCAGCGTGCCCGCAATGCCTGCATTGGCCAAGATCCCCTGCCCAGCCGCATGCTCTGCCTATATGCCCAGCAGTGCGAGTGCGGCCTCGTTTCAGCCTGTGCCTGGGTCCCGGTAGCTGTGCCCAGACCCAATGGAGATAAGGGCCCAGGCCGTACAGTTGTGCCTCTTTCATCAAGGCCCTTGTCCAGATTCAGATAGTGGGCCGGTTTCCCACTGGCATTTTCGGCCTCTATGTCCAGAATGCAATGTCAGCCTCACGTTTATGCGCCCAGTGCCTAACTGATTCTGAGGCCCTGGTCCTTCTGCATTTGCAGGGATCTGGTACTCGGTGCACTCCAACCAACTGGCGGGCGGCAACTGTCTGGACCCCACTTCGTGAAATGTTGCAGAAAGGCCTCTCGTTGATTTGCTGGCCCGCCTTCACTTAGGGCGGGCACTAGGCTTGCTGGGGGCCTTAGCCCAGAACATGTACATCACGGCAAGGCCCCTTTGAGGGCTCAAACCTCACACTCAATAGACACGCGGTTAATGGAAGGCCCAAAATTCGGGGTTTTTCGCCGCATCACTACAAGCATTTCGGTGAAATATTCGCCGAAAATAGCACCACCCATTAACCATGAGTGAGAGAATGTTCTCAATCTTCAAAATGAGTATCGTAGTCAAAGAAATTGGTGAACAATCGCGAAAAAAACAACAACAAAAAGGTACCAAAAGAATGCTTCAGTTACATCAATTTGCATATTTGGCACTATGTATTTCATGATTTCACGCAATTCCTTTGGTTATGTGTATTTTATTTGAGTTTTTATGTGGTACTATGTAATGATGGATTACTGAAAATATGTCGAATTCTCAAATTACGAAAACAATTCACCTAATCTATCGGTTCTCTAATTTTCAGATTTTTTTGTGAATTCTTCCGAGCCTGAAAAATCACCGAAGTTGGCACTTGAAAATTGTGGGACTGGACCCGCCTGTGCCTACCAGTCGCCACCCTCCCTAAAAACCCGGTCCGCAGGGCCAGGAAAGCCGAATTTAAGCCGGCGTGGGGAGTGGTGGGTTTAACAAAGATAGAAGTAAAGGAAGGGAATGGACTGCATGGCAAGGGTGGCATTGCATCACTGTCAAACCACAATGGGTAGAAGGGAGATAGACGAAGTTAAAGGGAGAAATGAGGAAAAGGGGCTTGTAGCATATACCACAAGTGGGATGAGGGGATGAGAGAACAAGAAAAAGAAGTAGGACGAAGAGGACAGTCGATATTTACAGCCATGACAGCCTTCATGTCTCAAATCCATCTGACGTATACTGTATAGCAGAACTATCAATACCTAGGTGTTAACATACACTGAAACACAAGCACTGCCTTTTATTCATCACATCTCACTTCACCCGCGCATCTCACATTCTACATTGCCTATATCTCAAACACTGCCCCACACACATACACACACTGACCACCACAAACAATTCGCTTCATCAACCCAAATAGTTGCAGGATAATCTCACAGCTTGACACAGACATATACAGGTTGAAACACAGCAACCTTTATCCACAGTCGTCTGGCCCGTGTTCCACATACTGCAAGCAAACCCCAACAGGCACATCTATCGGCAACTGTTCTTTTTTCATAAGCACACTGCAAATATGACAACTGGTAGCGCAGAACTACGGCTGCAATTGATGAATATAAACTGGAAAGTTGGTCTTGATTACCAGCATGTAAGCTTAAGATGTACAGGGACGCTGGACCCGTTTTCCAGCAGGTGTTGCTCCCCACCAATAGATGGAGCCGTAGACGCAAAACAAAAAGAAAAAAGAAGAAGTATTTTGGAGTAATAAGTGTTATTTAAAGAGAATAATATTATAATAATCTTCAGAAGCCGGCATACTCTTATGGTTGTTTGTGTGCTAGTTCGTTCTACAGCGCCAAGAGGAGGGTATGTACCTAGACTTCGTTTCTCAGCCAGACCCCTCTGGTGATAGAACCACAACTCCTGTTGTAAAGAACTGTTGCAGAATTGCTGCCCCCTTTGACTGATCTAACCCGCCTTGACACCCCTTGGGAATGGACTAAGCAGTGTGAGTGGGCTTTCAAGCATTCCCAAAGATTGCGGATCCCGATAAGCATAAATCTTTAGTGAGTGACAGAGATGTGTGTCTCACTAGTGAACTATGACAAAATACTCCACAGCAGAGGGGCTACTGAAAATGACTTCCGAAAGTCGACCAGAAACAAATGGACAGGCTGAGCCGGATTGTACAACAATTGCTGAGGCACTACATTAAGCTTAATCAGATTGATTGGGATGACAAGCTACCCCCTTGTAGCTTGTCTATACAATAATGGAGTGCATTCAACTATTGGCCGGTTACATAATGAGCTGCATTTGGGATGGAAGCCTAGGACACTGTCAGACTTTCTGTTACCTGAATTGAAATCTGGATCCGCATGAGGTAGCATCACAAACAGGATTCAGTTTGGTGGTTCTCAAGGGAGGAGGTGTTAAACCACCAGTACTTGGCCCAGCTATCGACGCCGAGCCTGGAATGCCCCTGCGCTCCTATTTTTGCCGAAGCGCCGGGGTACCGTTTCAATTTTCTTTTGGCTGGCGCTTCCAGCCATTGTGGTCCGGTACCCTGAAACCCTAAAGGCGCGGCGCGTTAACGGGGAAGCGCCGCGGGCCGATAGCTGGGCCAAGTACTGTTGGATTAATGACCGCACCTCAGATTGTCAATCAATGCGGGCGTGCTTTAAAAGGGAAGCAACGGCTGGATTGATGGGTACTCAGAGGGCTTCTGAACCTGAGGGGGGGAATGCGAGAATTCAAGTCTTTGGCTAGCCAGAAAGGGCCCTCCCCGCCTAAGTGAAGGCGGGCCAGTAAAAGTGCAGCTGGCCCTTAGAAAGGTCGATGTGAACAGAGGGGGCCCTGAGTAGTTGCCAGCACGCATGCAGCATCTTCTGTAACTAACTGGTAGGCCCGGCCCCCCTTGAGTCGGTTGCAGATGCTGTGCCTGTGTACTCCTCCGGAAGTGCCGGGGCGCAGGAAAATGGGACCTGCACACAGCCTTCCTTTCCAGCCTAGCCAGCACAAAAGAGAGGAGGCCGCCCAGACTCACACATTCGTGCGTTGTGCCAATGCGGCAGCGCTGCTCCAAATGCTCCAGGCATACCGGCCTGGTAGAAATCTAGGCCGCTATTCCACTTCATCTAACTGCTAAAACATGTTGAATGACCTACATGCAGGGAAATAAGCAATGGCAACAAAGATAAACCATAGGTCATTCAGGGAAATACGTAATGGCAACAAAGATAAACCAGATTGCGACATCTCACAGAAGACTTGACATAATTTTTTAGCCCAAACGACACACCAAAATAATGAGCAATACACCAAGGTCTCTTGATAAGGAAAGCCCTTCCAACGCCTCCAATCGTCAAAGCAACAAATGTACCTCTCCTACTGGTGTCCTTAGGAGAAGAGGTTAACCGGCCTCCCATTTTTCACCTCAATTTATAAGAAAACCATAAGGCCATTTTAAGCAAACTTCATACCAATGTATAGAGTGCACTTCTTACTAACATTCAGGATCATTCATCGTTACCTAGGGGCGAAAAGTGGGGGTCCCTGTTAACCACTTATGGTCCTTAGTGCCCAGTCTACTTCCCATTTCTCCTGTACATCTATCCTGTCTTCAAGTTAGCAATCTGGTGACGTGTCACACGTCCAATGCCGCTTGAAAAGACTCCGATAGAATAGCCTAGCCTCCCTTCGTCATCAGCACCAGGTACGAGCCTCGTTCTCATCGCCTCCCTTCTCTGTCCTTCTCCCTTCTTCCACTAAGGCGAGGACCTCCAACACTTCCACCTTCTGGCTATGGACCACTCAGCCCCGCTATGGCTGGCGCTCTCCTGCTCCTTCCTTGCTGCCACCACAGCAGCTTCCCCACAGGCACATACCTCAGAGGGTCGCATTGTCTGATGTGAGTTCGGGCTGTACAAAAGGCAATTGTTTGTTGGGAAAAAAATAAAATTTCTTTAGCACAGGAAGAGGCGACTGATGAAATTGCTGTTTCCGTTCCTCCTCTCCACCCTTGTCTGTATCGAAATCTCCCGTCTGTTGCAGTTTACACCTCTCATTTCAGATTTCTATATTAGGTCTTTTGTTGAAGACCACACTTCTTCAGCCCTCGTGTTCCTTTGTGGACTCGTTTTAGTTGAGATGGGGGGAGGGGGCGCAACTTGCAAATAATGTCACTATGTTTCAGATCATGCCATACTGCAACCATTTGGGGTTGTTAAATTGAAGGGGGGGGGGGGGGGGGGGGGGGTCCGGGCCGGTCGCTGGGGTCAAGGTCCCAGCACAAGCAGCTGCAAATTGTCTAGGGGGCGGAGCTGTCGGGGGAGGGGATGGGGGGGGGGGGGGGGGGGGGGAGTGTAGCAGGTGGTGGGGTGCGGGGGCGGGGGGCGATGACAGTTCAGAGAAGGAGCTGCAGTGGGTGGGTGGCCCAGAAAGGGGGAAGGGAAAATGAAGGTGAAACAATAGATAGCTTGCTCTGGACGACATCTGTGTTGGTTCTTGTGGCAGAGACAGAATTCTGATCTCTAATCAGGCGGGGGAGAGAATCTTTTCCGATCCCTGAGTAGGGGGTAGGGCAGACCGCACATCAGTCTGAGCTATTGTGCAGCCAATAACTAACCGGTGGAGCAAAGTATAAGCAATCAACAGGAGCCAGCTATAAGCAACCAACAGGAGCCAAGTCCCACTTGCCGAACTTCTTGATTGCTGATCGACCATATCTGCAATCTACGGCCAGAAATGAGTGATACCAGCGAGTGGGTCTTGGACTCTTGGCCCCCGTTGTAGCCGTGTAGGTGGGCTCGTTTTCTTCTTTCTCTTTTGTTTTTGTTTTCCTTTTTGTGTTAGAACAAGGGCAACAGCCTTGAGATATCACCACTGAACTGACCGGCAGAAGGTCGTTAAAGAATTATTTAATTTTCTTCATACTGACATCTAGTTCCGTCGGGATTCAAACTCATGTCTACATTTCAAGAAGTTTGTGGGTGTACCAAGTGACCTCGGGCCATTGGTGGGTTCCTTATTTTTACGAGGGGGTTATAGGGACTTCGCTTTTACACAAAGGAATCTTCGGAATTTGGGTGCTGTTTATTTCCCAGTACTTTTTCCATAGAGCTCCTCTTTACTACAAGTCCATAACTTGTTAAACACCTTTGGGAAAAAAGTTCCATAACGTTTTTATTATTATTATTATTATATTATTATTATTTTTAGTGCTGGGACCTTGTCTTGTCTATAGTGGGGGGATGATAATGCGTTCTTAAACCACCAGTTTGCTAGCAAGGTGCGCCAGTTAACCCGCCAGCCTTTTGTGAATGTACGGGCCTGCCTGCACGCGGTTCGATTCATTCATGATGAAATGCGTTCACAGGTCGGTGGACGGGTCTCTTTCGTACTGCCGGATTAATGCAGTAAGGTGGGGGACAGAGTCTTTTTCGTGAGCGTCAGGCAAGCTTTTGTTAAACTACCATTACACCCCAGGCTAAATGTACAAGCCTAAACTTGAATTTGCCGACCCTGAAAATTGAGGTGGGTACCAGTACCATGGAAGGTTGGATTGAGTGCTGAACCTGCTGCCGTCACATGGAAGGAAGGAGATGCCGCTGTTTTCACTCACGTGCCACCCCAGCCATCAGATTTATCCAGCGATGGACAGATACATTCAGGGAAGTGCAAGTGTGAGTACACCCTTCAAAGAAACGGGCTGACACATTCGATTCCTGCCCGCCTCCTTCCTATCGCCTCCCCCCTGTCGCCTCCCCCCTGTCACGGCATGGGGGCTCCCTCCACTACTCCGGACATGCACAAAAGACAAAAATAGTATCTTTCCATGTTCTAGCGGAAGATTCACTCTCGTTTTGCACATGTCCAGAGTAGTTGAGCGAGGCCCACGGAGGCCGAGAAGAGTGACTTGAGAAACGGCGTACAGTGAAAAAAAGAGAAACAAGGCTCATGCTATGACTTTTTCTACTGAGCTCTAGACGAGGCTGTTGGCAAATTCATCCCCTCAGGCTGTATTTGCAGTCAGATACATAGAGGACAGTGCTAGCCTTAGGGCTTCACTGCACTGTTCTCCCCATGCATAAAAGATAAAAAGGATGGCAGTATTGCCCCCCAAGGTCCTGCCAACGCTGGCTTGGAGAGCCAACAGCAATGATATTGGCCATTACACACCGCTAATGTGGGGTTGGAGGGGGGTAGGGGGACATGTGAGTGACTGGCCAAAGATGCTCGGCACTAGCATCGCCAGTTTCCCCGTCGGCAATGCCTGAACACCCCACATCATCATGATGAGGGGCTGATACGAGCCTTGCTCTCGCACCACTGCTGTGATGCCAACCTACCAGTGGGCTGGGGAGAGCTCCGGGTTTGGTTGGTGTTGTGTTTAATATATCCCATGGTGCACTCACCATGCAGTCCATGGATCCCATGATACACCCCGCCCTGCCGCAACCAAACTAACGCTGTATGTTGCCACTCTACTACCTCTCTGGAGCTACCTCGTACATACGTGGTTATCCGTGATCAGCTTTCCAAAGTGCCAAACAGAAGGCATGGGGTACGCGGGAGGGCAGACAACATGCAAGCACACCATTGGGCAAAAAAAAAAACAAGTCCCAAAAAAGAATGCCAAGACCAAGCAGACAAGGAAAGTATCAGAGCATGCCGAAAAAAAGCAAGCAAAAGGACATCAAGGCATAGGCTGGAGGGCCCGGGGGAGGCGGGATGGCAGACAACATGCAAGGACACGAAACAGGAAAACAGGAGAAAAATACAAGTCCCAAAAATTCAGAAGACCGAAAAAAATAAAAGCTCATGATGATAGGTTGTTTCGTTGAGTTGCACAGACTCATCAGGAGGCTGAACCATCGACAATCTGCGGAATCTCCGTATTTGATGGTTTGGGTCATGAACCCTTTGACCCTTGTTCAAGGCAGACTGTCCCCAAGCGGAACATAGCAGCAGGTAGCGACCCTGTGGAGCACCAGGCAACGTAGTAGAGGCAACACCTCTGCCCAATGTCAAAACGACTGCAAGGAACGACATGGCAAGCAGAAGACGGGTGAACAGCACAGCGACCGTGTAGTGAAGCACAAGGCAACGCAAGCGAGGCAGCCACACTGCAAGAGACGGAAGGGCAACCGGACTAGCAGCTCGGCAACCATGCAGTGAGGCACAAGGCAACAACAACAAGGCAACCAACCTACCAGGCACACAAGCAGCAACCACGGAAGGCACGACCAGTGGATGAGCAGCAAGGCAGCAGAGCAGCGAAGCACAAGGCAACACCAACAACGCAGCCACACCACACAGGGATCACATCAACTTGCAGAGAACCACATACGAAGCACACGGGACAGGCAGCAAGGCAGCGGCAGAGCGCAGACAAGGGATCCCACACATCCAACACGGAGCAAAGCGGCACATGACCTACTCACATCACGATTGAACCCCGCAGACTGTTGGTTCCCACCACCCACTGAGCCAGGGAGACACTACGATAACCATCCGTCATCACCCGCAGGCAACACAGACATCCTGAACCGAGCGCCCCCCCTAAGAGTGCAGTAGGCGCTTCAAATGAGGACCCGCCGACTGTTTGGCACTGCTAGAGGGTGCTCAGCTAGGGACACAAAAAGTACTAGAAAAGAATAGGAGAATGGGAAAAAAAGTTTAAAAAAGAAACATACGAAAAACTGATTGTGTGTGTGTGTGTGTGTGTGTGTGTGTGTGTGTGTGTGTGTGTGTGTGTGCGCAATGAATTGCAGTGCTACAAGCGGGCTGTAAACTAATTTTATCCCTGTCGTCATTGCCGGGATTTGATCCCGCAACCTTGGTTATTGTATTGCCTTTGTTTGTTGTTTGTGTGTTTTGAACCTTGCGGGATTTGATCTCGTGACCTGTAACCTGTGTGTTCTGTTTGTGAGTGTTCTGCCCTATGGGGCTTGATCCCTGTGTCTGTCACTAGTAGTCTCTGTTTGGTTTCCTTTTGCTTTGTCATAGGTCTAGGTCCTTTTTCCCCTGTTTCCATCTAGATACAGATAGGTCTTGGGTTGTTGCTTTTGGGAAGGCCATCATAGGTCTAGGCGGAGTCTGGAAGTAGTGGGCAGGAAAAGGAGGCCAGGTCTTTTGCATTTTCGTGGACTGTGGAAACTCTGCCCATCCGTTGCTGGAGCGCTGCTGTGCTATTTTGGGTGAGGTCATCTTCTTCTTCGCAGCCCAACCATAGCTGGGGTTGGGGAAATGACGTCGAAGACTGCACTGCTGATGTTTCACAGCTTTTGCATGAGAGCTTCCACAGGACTGTGTTGTTGGGTTTGGGCACTGCCACTTTCCACGTGGCAGCCATATCTGCTGTTCCTCCTCATGAGGAACTCCATCTTCTTCGAAGTGTTGGGACTATTGTCTACTTCTTCATCAGGAATTCCAGCGCTGCACGTCTGTGCGGGTGCTGAGCTGGCGCTGTTATCATCAGGGTTGCTGGTTCAGATTGGCACGTTGTGACAGTTGCGGGGTTACTGCTGCTATGGCAGCCATAGCCTGGGATATGAGGTGGCGAGGAGGAAGAAGAAGACTCCTGTATATTTCGTTGAACACTTGTTTCTGGTTGTTCGGGGTCGTTGTAAACGCGGTTGTGATTCTTGGAACAAGTACTCTGGATTGATTGGAGGAGGACGAGGGATTGCAGAATTGAAATTCGTTTTTCCATTCTCTGTGTATTTTGAGCTTCCGCTGTGCATATCTTCTCTCCGGTTTTGTGTGGATTTGCCTCCTTCGAGTCTACTCTGCAATTGCATGCGTGTATGGGAACGTGTGAATTCGGTGTGGAGTGAAGTTCAATCGGGTACATAACATGTGTGTGTGTGTGTGTGTGTGTGTGTGTGTGTGTGTGTGTGTGTGACATTGAAATGGTGTTTTGAAAGAACAAAGGTGTGCATTGATTGGAATGGGAAGGAATACAAAAACACCATCAGCAAAATGCATGTCCTTGAACCCGTAATGAAAGAGATTGCAAGGTGATGACCATTCAATGCTTGGAGCTGGAAACTTGTCGACCGCACGATGTGAATGATAGGGATCGCTGTTGTGAGCATGACACGCTTCCAGACACTTTGCATCGTCGCTTTTCATATACACACACCTTCAATGACTGCACAA
>BFEA01000001.1:5737970-5754460 GCA_003427395.1 Chara braunii
AAAAAAAAAAAAAAAAAAAAAAAAAGAAAAAACACCTGTTGGTCGTCGTTTCACCTATTGCCTCCCTTTTCTTTTCTTTATTATGGTCTTAAAGGCTCTGGGCAGTGCCACTGGCCTGAAGTTGTCTAAACCAATACCATCCCTGGATCCAACTTGTCAAGCCGCACAGGTTTTGCTAGGTTCAGACCAAACCTGTGTCAAAGTTGCCGAGAGGCGGCATAACGAAAGTCGGAGGCTCTTTTTATTTATCATTTTGTGCAGCTTCCATTGGCATTTCACACTTCCCCAATCGGATCTACCAGAGCCTCTTTTTTTCTTTTTTCTTTTTTCTTTTTTCCTGCCAACAGAAATTCATATTAACCAGGGCAAAAAGGGGCCGGGGGCCTCACAATTCGACCCGGAGTTATCCTGGCAGCATCAGCCAGTTTAGCTTACGAGCATTAGCTCGCCCAATTCCCCAAGAAACACTGCTGAGCCACGGAGGCCAAGAAAGATCTAGGAACAGAAAACACCAACTCAAGGACAGGATGCTCTCCGCTAAGAGGACCCGGTGGGGAGAGTCAGAGGAAATCATTGCTCTTATCAGCCAGCGAACTAGCATAGCAACACTCTTGTGTAGAGGACCGGTCAGGCTCAGGTCTCCTTCCAATATAGAGAAGGTAAGTAATTGCATAGAGGATCGGTCAGGCTCAGGCCTCCTTCCACTTTAGAGAAGGTGAGTAATTCCCAGGCCACCTTAGAGAGCCCTCTTGGTCACCGGCAAAAGGTTTCCAGATAAATTTGGCAGCTCTGCCCTTTATCAATGAGCAAAGGTGTTTCCCCAATGGTCTTACCGCCGCCACAAACCATAAGAGCGCTAGCAGTGCTCCATTAATTACCATCGCCCTCCCGTACAGAGATAAGTGTGAGACTTTCCCATAGGGAGACTCTTTGGAGGACTTTCTGCATAAGAATCCCTTCCTGATCTACCGTACATGAGAGGAGAGAAACCTACACTCCTAAAAAGCGTTCCGAAGACCCCGCTAGAATGCGTTTCATGCCCCAACTTACTTCAGGGGAATGAGAATTGGGCAAGAAAAAAAACGATGTTGCCTAGTTGACTGAAGCTTCCGACGGTTTGGAATATTCATCTAGGCATTGTTTTAGCGCTGACATGGAGGGCGTAGTGTTTTCAGAGATAGCGAAGAGATCGTCAGCCAACGCCTTCACTTTGCACAGCGTCCAGCCTGCTGGAAGGCCCATAATACAAGGGTGGGAACAGATATTGCAGAGCAGGTTCTCCATTTGCAATACGAAAAGAAGGAAGACCAGGGGGCAGCCCTGTCAAAAAGTGACCGGGTCAGACTAAACGTCTGAAAAAGGTTGCCATTGACCATTACGGCCACCGTCGAGAGAGAGTTCAATACGACTACCCAGTTACACCGCCAAAGCCCAGGTGACGAAGGGTGGTAAGGACGTAAGTCCAGTTCACTTTCCGTATGCCTTCTCAAGATCTAGCATTAGGATCATGTAGTTCTGGTCGGAATATTGCACCAGTTCCAGGGCTTCTATGGCGGTAACAATATTGTCAAAGATAGTTCTATCCTTGACAAAGGCCGCTTGATCGCCTTGTGCTAATTCCAGAAGGTACCTACTCAACCATCTGGCTAAAAATTTTGCCAGGAGTTTGTACGAAACGTTTAAGATCGAGATGGGCCGCCAGTTGCGCATCTCTGAGCGGTCCCCCTTCTTATATAATAAAGAAATAATGTCGTTTGACTCGTTTCGCATACCTCTAGAGAGGTTCTCTCCCAGCAAGACATTATTATAGATGTCCACCAGATCATTTTTAATCACTTCCCAGATTGACCGATAGAGTTCTACAGGTAATCTGTCATCGCCAGGGGCTTCACCCTTGGCCATAGAGCACAGTGCCCAAAGGCTTCGTCTATAGTGATTGGTTGGTCCATGTCCAGTCTACCATGAGCAGTTAGTCTGGCCTCAAAAGCATTCCAATGAGGGTTGTCTTTAGAGAGGTCTGTTGTGATGTCGTCCCCTAATCTTCTTGACATTAGGATGTGATGGTAGTACAGTGAAGCATAAGATCATAACTTTTTTTTTTTTTTTTTTTGGGAACAAAGCTCCAATCTATTCGTGGGGAGTCTGATCTTTAGACAAGGGGAGATTTGATCGATAGGATGAATAAGCTCACTCATTGGTTGAGTGAGACGCTGGAGCAACATACGTTGAAAAGACTCCCGCGTCATTCGATCGTAAACTATAATGCCCTTAACTTTTTAAGTGTTCGGCCCAGCAGTCCGATTGAGCTTGTTGGTAATCGTCCCACTCCGGCATCAATCGTTGCCTGATCGGACTCCAGACTAAGTTTGAAATGGGATGATGGCTCATTCTGAGTTCCGCATAGCTGGTTTTCTTCCTCGATTTTTTCTCCTGATGTTTCCTACCAGCTCCCAAGATATGGGAAAAATGCTCATATGCTTTCAGAAGATTCGAGAACCTGCGTCCCACCACTCCGCTTTGGAGTCAAAGGATGGGTGTTTTTCTTTTTCAGTCTTCCCAAAATCTGCGCATCCAGTCCTGGATTCCCGGGTCTTGTAATATATGAGTGTTCACTCGAAAATACCCAAGGCCTCTCTCAGGCTTGCTGGATTCGAAGGAAGCAACTATCGACTTGTGATTCGATAGAGATTGAAAGGATTCCTCGACCTTTACAATAGCATTTCAGACATCTAGGGAAACTAAGAAAAAGTAAAGCCTTCTACTAGTGATTCCTTTGCCTTCACAGTTATTGGACAACCAAGTAAAACCTGGATCACCAGGGTGCATCAATCGATACGGTTCTACAAGATCAAGCTTTGTCATCATCTTTGTTAGGGATCTCACATCGCTACTACCCTTGATGCCCTCCTATCTGTCGAGGGAGGTATTCCAGTCGCCAGCAATCACAAGGTTCTCTCCATTAGGAATAAATCGGGGAAGGTCTTCGAAGAAGGATATTTGTTCTTTTTTATCTGTGGGGGCATATACCGAGGCAATCACCAATTCTTGGCCTTCTATCCAAAATCCACTATCGCCACTTGTAAGCTTTTGTGGAGCAGGATGGCAACCCCTCCTTTGGTGCCCCTGGCAGGGGACCAGATTTGGGGGCCATCCCACCATACACCTAGATCATTGATTTTGTCCTCTGATAGCTTCGTTTCTTGCAGACAAATCACATCTAGTTTGAGCTCGTGAGTCCAGCTTTTTACTTGAGTACGTTTGTGCCTATTTGATTTGTCTCCTAACCGTCGTAAGTTCCAGGCTGTCGTGGCTGCCGTTGCAGAAGAAGCTGCCTGTTGCGAAGCCGCTCCAGGGGATTGAAGAGGCCAGCTGTAAGCTGGGCGCCTCCCTCCTCCTGAGCCTGAAGCTGGTAGGCCGCGGGGAGACGCTGCAGAGGCTTCCCCTTGGTTTCTCCAATTTGCTCGTCTTCATGTGGCTTCCGTGTGGAATAAAGTTCTGCATCTTCTGCACCACTTGGATTCTGCCGACGCCATTCGAACTTCCAGCAAATCGCCTTGATGCGTCTGAACTTCTATCTTATCCTTCATGTTGTCCTTCATCGTAGGGTCCATGTCGAATCTTAGATTGACTAGCTTGGGGTCACTTGCATCGGTTTCTGGAAGATGCGACTTGATGATCTTTCTGATGGCTCGTTCCACGTGGACGTGAAGAAATAGCATCTCATCCAGGGGCACGCCCACTGCTACAACCCAGAAGATGTTTTGGTCCACCGTCTTCCTCCAATCCCGAACCTCCACTCGGGTCATTCAAGGCTTAAATTCTGCTTGGTATGTAACGTTGGCTAAGTCGATGAAGTCTATCTTCTTAGCGAGCATCCAGTCCGTAATAGCCTGGGCTCTTGGAATGTAGGAGACCACGTTAGGGCTCTCCACCTTAATCCGACCTCTCTTAAAGTCGAGGACGAAGGTGTCATCTCTAATCCGGACATCTTCATAGGCCCTGGCGACATTCTCCTTCACCTTTTTAGGGAGAAAGCAAGCTCCATCTCGAAAGATGACCGTCACCGTTCTCCCTTTTAGTCAGCTTCCCTCCCGTTGACTTCCATCACTCCTGGGTCGATGCTCGTTGTTAGTATCCCTTCTTCATAGCACGCTGTCACCTTATCCTGAATCCGGTCTTCCTCCAGTTGATAATCATTCGGGACTTGGGATCTTGCGTCCCTGTCCGTCTGGCCAGCTGGTTCTGTCTCCATCGAACCCTAAGGTTCTAGCACCAATATACTAGTTCCGCTTACTCACTTGCACCACTCACGAACTCGGCAGGGGCCGGCAGTAAGGACATGCTGGTCGCTGGTACCATCGGCTATGGTTCTTCAACCCTAGCTCCCTTGTCAACACAAAGGTATGGAGATACCACCCACGATGCTACCCTCATGGTGAGAGACCGCCGCCGACTAAGCCTGCCTGCCGGTAAGCAGCAGTGGGACCGAGCGCTGTCACCAGTCGTAGCGCCCACTGAACCGCCGCCCCTCCAGTGAGCCAGTCTTACTGGGAGGGTGCCGGGGACCGCTCCTTGCTTTGACCCACCAGAGCCTCTTTCCACCCCCTACAGTACAAAAACTTCAAAAAGAGAAATGCAGAGAACGACAAGTACACAGCTTTGCGCGATGATGTTGCGCACCCAGAGAAACCATCAAGGTTTTTCATCCTTTTTTTTTGTAAGTTGCACCCAGAGGAACTGTCAAGGTTCTTTTTTAGGGAAAATTACGGGGCTGTCACGGTTTCAGTTTGAAAATGCATTTCAGTCACGATTTGGGGAATGTTGTATCAAAGCGAGGAAAATCGTAAATGTATGCAACCCAGCTTTAGGGTCGGGGGGGGATATGTTGTATTCGAGGGATGTGTGAACTGGATTTAAAACTGAAATCGCGACTGTGCCCTAGTTACACCCTTTTTTTTTTTTTGGGGGGGGGGGGGGGGGGGGGGGGAAACCCAGCGCTCCACTTCCCTGCTTTAGGGGAAGCCAGAGTTGAACCTTCAGGCAACCGTGCAGGTCTGGGTCTAGTGGTCATTTGTTTCTACAACTGTGCTTGTCTTTCAGGGGGTTGGTCCCCTCGGGATGTTGGCCATGTAAGCTAAACTGGGTAATGCTCCCAGCACTTCCTCCGGGTAGACTGTGAGCCCCCTGGCCTCATGATGCTTTCCTTTTCTTTTTTTTTTCCTCTTTTTTTTTAACAAACTGGAATCTCCTTAAACAACCCGGAGAGGACCATTACCCCATTTAGGTGCAGGCATCCGGAAAAAGGTCTAGGGGCAGAAATGGCCAGCCCACGATCGCCGCCGCCCTGACAGATCTGGATCCTGGGAAACAAAACAAAGCCCTCATGCCCATAAAAGCCAAACAAAGCCTAAATGCCACCAATCCCCCCCAAAAAAAGTACCAGAGCATCAACACCAAACAAACCTCTAAAACTCCACCCCTTGCCATCTAAACCATAGAAGAAAGCAAAACAAATCAAGAAAGAAGGAAACAGAACAAATTCGAGAGAAGAAAATGAATATATATAAGCTACAGAACCACAGCAGGCCAACAAAGCTAGTGCTTTCCCCACCTCCTAATTTATCCTAGCAACTTGTATACTAGGGATGCCTTCCTTTTAATGTATTGCCAGTTGGTGACTCACACCCCATGTCCTTTGGCAGTACGCTGTCAAGAAGGGCTATAGGATGGGCCACAAATATGTCCCGGACTCCCGGTCACAGACAGCATTATCAGGAGATGGGAGAGGGACTACCCCCTAACAAGAGAGGACCTTCAAGACCTCGAATGGTCCTCCTAAGTAATCATCAAACCGACAAATCATAGAGCCCTTCAGTGCCAGATTATCCATAGATGCCTGCCGACACCGGATTGGCTAACCACAAAAACCAACCTGAAGAGAAGGGGATACTCTCCCCTATATGCACATACTGTAGCCACTCCCTCCCCAGGAAGAGGGCTACTCTCAAGCACTGTTTGCTGGAGTGCCTGATGGTATCCCAGCTATGGAGTTGGTGGGATGCCGCCTGGCACTACCTATAACCTAACAGATGAGCACCTGCTCTGGAACACCCGCACCCTACTACTGGGGGGCCCTCCCCCGGGCAGCAACTCATGGACGCTCTTCATGTCGAATATTTTCTCCTACACCAGGCTGACAGTCCTTATGCAGGCCTGGAGAATGCGATGGAGACACTGTCACAGCCAAGACTCAGGAAGCCCATAAGGAAAGAACCTGACGTGGCTGAAAAACAGGATTTGATGGACAACTTCAATCGTACATGGACTGACAAATGCAACAGGCTATGCAGCCTGGACGACAATGCTCAGCTTCAATGGAAGCCCTGGCCAACAACAGAGAGACAGTGGGAACGCATGCCACAACCCCACTTTCGGGTGGACCATCACCCGACAAACTTCATTCTCATACCAAATGGAAGCCCAGACAATCAGCCCGGCTAGCCCATCCCCGTCCTCACATATCCCTCCCATCCACCCCTCCACATACCATCAGCACCTACCTCAAGTCCAACCACCAAGTCACTCCCACACACCCATCAACCCCCGTTACCAACCCCTGCGCCCCACTCCCACCAGCCAGCCCTACCCACCCATTCGCCGGCCAAGGACGGGTCTCCCAGGCCATACCATGCTGAGTTGCAGGGATCAACAGAAAGGGCTTCCCGTCAGCAGGAGAGGGATCGTAGGGGACTCAGGGAGACTAAGAGGATTGAGTAGGAGGACAACTTCAGAGGGCCACAGGGGAATCGGAGGGACAAAGAAGGGACAATGCACGGGAGCCGGGCTTGATTTTTCGTAATGGGTGGGGTAGGGGTACGAGAGGTTAGCTTGCCAAGATCATCTGGAAAATAAGCATAGGTGATGGGACCAGGCCCCAAGATCGAGACAACACGGGGCACTTAGCTGGGTGAATGGAGTGAAGAAGAAGAGATGTGGATACCATCACCATCACCTACATTAGTCTCTCAGGTAGGCAAGCACCTCAAGCTGCTGTGCACCTCCACTCGTGGTTAATAGGTGGTGTCATTTTCGGCGCACCTCCACCTGCCAAAATCCACTTTTAGCAGGAGGGCACTACAGCTCGTTGTAATTTTAAGCACACATCTGGTCAAAAGAAACATCTAAGCAACTCAGGCTGCTGTGTATGTCTGTCGGCCAAAAGGCATACTCTGTAGTTGAGCCCTGCAGCTGGCTATCATTACAACCATGTCTGTTCAAACAAACAACTAAGCATAGGAGGATACTTCGATGACATCACAGGCGTTAGTAGCAAAGTTAGTGATGCCTGCATGCATATGTTTCTCTACTAAATTTATGCTTTTTGACATGTACAGGGACGGTGGACCTGATTTCCAGCAGGTGCTGCTCCCCAGCAATAGAGGGAGCCTCCGAATATCTGTCCTGCTTGAAGGGGATGCTCGTATCACCTCGCTAAGCAGGGCCCCCGGTGCATGAAGTTCACCCAAAAAAAAAAAAGGAAAAAAGACAAAAAGTGTACTGCGGCTACTGCCAGTTGGTTTAAAAAAGGAAAGGAAAAACGAAAAAGAAAGTTTTTTTTTTCGCTCGTAAAAGGGCAACAGCCTTGAGATACGGACTGGCCCGCGTCTGGATTTGAATTTGGGTCTGTATTTCAATAGCTCATGGGCATACCAACTGGGCTAGACCCACTGGTGAGCTTTTGCAGCCCTCTGACTTTTTTTCAGATGAATAAATTTAACTCGGCCCAGGCGGGCCCATACATCCAAAAAATGGCCGGTGTGTTGACTGTTGCATCCTGCCCGTGGACTTGTGGCTTAAAGTTCAAACACTACCGAGTACTTACTATCTTTGTCTTCCCCGTACGTTATTCACCGTCATTATATATGCCCACCTATACCCATTTAAAAAAAAAACACAAAAAACATGGTCATTGTGGCTGAATCATAACCCACCAGTCCGCAAAACCCTTCTGGAGACTCTGACAGTTTTTTTTTTCATGAATAGAGTTACAACTCGGTGCAGGCAGATAGGTTGCCCAGCCCTGGTGGAAGCGGAATCGGACAAGCCTTGTCGAACGGGAACTTCGGGCGCCAGGCCCAGACAATCTACTACAGGCCCCAAGAGACTCTGGGCCCTAGGTTTCAGACAGGGTAGCACCCATTGAAGCAGTCTTACCGTCCTTCCCCTAGCTTACCCAAACCGCTGTTCGGTCCAAGTTACCTGCCCATTGGTAGGGTAATGGTCCTGAGTGCTGGTCACACTAAGTTAGGATAGTGGGATAGGGGGTGCGCTAGGAGTATTGACGTGAGGATGGGATGCGATGTAGCGGACCTCTGGTTGGCCTGTGAGACCAGCCCCTTGGCCTGTTCTCACAGGCCTGTGTTGTATTCGGGGTAGTCCAGTCCAGGCTGGTACCTCTGTCGGTACCAGCCAGTCCAGTCCAGTCCAGTCAGTCCGCTGGGGTATACCCCAGCCAGAGTTTGTATTTCGGAACATTTTGCATACGCACAGTTTTGGAGTACGCGCGTTGGAGTCTCGCGTGGGAGCTGCGCTTTGCCATCTTGCTCCACTCTCATCCTCCATCTCCATCTCTATCCCAGGCGGAGCACGCCACACTGGTATCGGAGCGGGAACGTTCCCCGCTCCCACCCACCACACCGCACAGCAGGGAAAACAGCGAAACCCGACAGTGGGCTTTTTGGCTGTTTTTCGGTCGTTCCCAACGGGAAAAAGCGGGAAAAAGGTGCTGCGACATGCAGCAGCAAAGGAGTGTCACGTGGCGAGAAAAGAGAAGCGTTGTCATGACGCGCAAGCGCGCACACGCACACACCACATGCCCCGCCCCACCCCGCTCCCGAATTATTTATTATCAAGATCCGGGATGCTGCAACTGCCAGGGTTTAAACTTGGGCAGCTGCTGACCATGCACGTGCATAGCTACCTCTATAACACACTAGCCACAGTGTGTGCATGTCTTGGTGAGGTGGCACGCTGGTGTTGAAGACGTGTCGTGCCAGCTATTTACCCCCCCCCGTCGAGCACTAGCCAGCACAGCAGCAGCGGGCAGGCAACTATTTGCCCCCCCCTCCTGCCCCCCTGGCGGTGGGGACACACCGTGGCTGCTATTACTTGTGCCCGTGACCATCTGCAGTGCCACGTGGCAGTCTGCTGTGGAACGTGAAGACCCCCTAATCAGGGGCTTCTCTACAGTGGTGAGGATCTGCTGACACAGCACACCTTGGATCTGCAGTGCTGCTGCTAGGGGTTGATCAAGATCTCAGCCCCCAAATTCGGACGTTGTGCAACTCTGCAATTAAGAGATCGAGGTTCGGCTCAATACACCTCTAGGCAGTCTGCTTCAGGTAAGGGTTCGTGAAGTTTGCAGTGAAGATGGTACGTGGAACTGCACTGTGTGGGCTGATGGAGACCCCATCCGCACACTGCGCTTGGATCCCAAGCTCTGGTCTTGGAGGGGGATCAAGAAGTTCCCACAAGAAGCCTGGCTCACAAACTCCTTCTCCCTAACAAGGGCACTGCGCCACAGCTGCCCGCTCGCACCACTCTTGTTTGTAATTCAGTTTGAGTTTCTTGTTTGCAACATCAAACAGCACGTACAAATTCGGGGACTGCAAGTGCAACACCGCGAGTGTCGGGTGAAAGCTCTTGAGGGTGATCTCATGACCATCTCCGAAAGTTCTATCGAATTCCTGCACGCACTGAAGGTTTGTGTGTTGGAATATAGCAGACGGCAGTAAACTGGAAGAAATAATTTATCTGCTTCCACAAAACTATGACCTAGTTGTTGAGTGGGGAATGAAAAGGGCGATAAGTGAGAATTCAAAAAGATACTTGGGGGTGCAGGTAGTGCTTGATACAAGTACCGAGTCTCATAATGACTTGATCTAACAGAAGGTGGTTCAATGCATCACAGTATGGGGGCCAGCTCAACACCTCTCGCTGTTCGGTTGAGCACTGGTCACCAACATGACACTGTTTGCTCTGCTCTGGTTTGTCAGCACGAAAAGAGCATTAGGCAAACAATTGATCAAAGTGGTACGAAGGGTCGCATCAAAATTCTTGTGAAAGCCATTCGAGAAAGAGAAAGAAAGGCTTATATCAAAAGTAGCCTACGACCTGATATGGTACCCACGGGAAGAAGGGGGACTTGGGATGCTGGATCTTGCCAATCAAAACGCGACACTGCTCGGTAAATAGCTGGTTAAAGCAATCTCAAGTGACTTAGACAACCACGTACGCATTCTTTCCAGCGAGAGAGACTGCCTGTTGGTTAATGTGCTCTAATTTCGGAACCAGTGCGTTAGTTCCTGTGATCCCAAATCCTTGATTTAGACTCTTGACCAAAAAATTAATGCAGTGGGACAACACCTTGGATGCTTTCAGGGAAGGTTCCTCAAAAGTTCGTACTATCGGCCGTCTTTTTTAATATCCTTGTCCTTAGGCATTACATATGCATGCCCATACTTCCCTTTCTGATTCCACTTTGCAATTTTAGGCAGTCCTCCGGACTTGTAATCCATTTGGCTGATATCAAGAATATCCGATGGTGTACTATTAATTACCTCATTGTTCGCAACTGTCATGAACATCTGGTGCATGCGATCCCAGAAAACTTGTGGACACTCAACATAAGTTTCCCCTTGGTTACGATCCAGTGGGGAACGGATCAATACATGGAGCTTACTTCTCCACCCCTTCACCGTTTGAATGCTGATTCCACCTTGTGTTAGGATACGACTGTGGGACTTAATACAACTGTCCATGTTAGTCAGGCATAACTGTCTACAAAATCGGTAGGGTAAGGAGTTTAGCACGAGAGCTACTACCTTTTTGATAGCTTCCTTGCTCTCATTCCCCACGACGTATGACACGTTCTTTGCATTACGGAGCATCGCATCTTCAAAAACCTCAGACAGTCGGAAGGATACGTGAGTATCAGTCTTTGGAAAATCCAGGTCAGCGCATGGACAATCCGGTCGACTGGAGATCATCTGCCGATGATTATGCAACCAATCACCGACCGTTTTTGTTCTGCAAAACATCACACCCGAGCGGACCATGCTTAACTTTCTCTAGTATAGCCATGGTGGATAGTTTCCTTACTTGCGCCAGATCAATATTAATAGCAAACGGTATTTTGAGCACCAGCCTCCTCCTGATATTGACTTCAAATTTCTTTGTAGCCACCCTGGAGAGGCAACCTCAAGGATTCCCCTATTTCTTTTTGAGCTAATCGAGCGCATGCCTAGGTAGTATCGAATGATGTTAGTCAAGGAGAAACGATAGAGTGTCGCCCTTGTCCACAGGACTCTTAATAATGCAATTAACCTTTTTCTGATTCGTAAGCCACGTATGAGAGTTTGCACACAACAGGAAACAGTGAGCTGACAGCCTTGCTCCAATAGCGACTTACAATGCCTCAGCAAGTGCTTTTTCTTATTAATAACAATCACATTATCCCCAAATCGCCGTTTAATTATCTTCCAATCTTCGATCCACAGAGTACCGTGCGATGTTGTAATACACGCCCTGTGTTTAATGAGTGAGGAGAGCTTAGTTGTTGTTCCGTCTTGCGAAGAGAACAGTATGGGACAATCCAATCGAGGAGTTGTATTCTTCCTAGTATGCTTTTTTATCGCTCTTCTGCATTTCCTAGCTTTCTTCTTGTGCTGCGTGTTCAAGTAGGGATTCTAAATCTGAATTAGTTTTTGTTCAACATTAGTCACGTTAGTTGCATCTCCTGTCCAGATTGGAATGCATACATACTTATGCAGCCCAAATTTCGCGACCAATGAGTACAGTCTCCTGTGTTGCTTATTCTCCCTTCGAATTGTAGCTGCAGCGTGCTCCCTCCACCTTCGGTCAATACCTCTAACTATTTTACCAATATAAAAGAGTCGACACCATGGAAATAGCCAAACGTAGACGCAAACATCCGCAGTAGCCAGTTGATCCCAACCCTGTTCCGAATGACGAATTAGCGTAAAAAACTTACCAGCCCATGGTAATTGCCCTCAACTCATTAGTGCCAGTACAACTGTCCTATATGCTCTATTAACAGTCTGACAGTCCTTCCAGTTCGCAATGTCAATGCGGTCACGTAACACATAACTACACTTCCCCAACCAGCTACAAATTGATTCAGTCGTGAGTCCGGAGAAAGCAACACGTGGTTGCTAGTGCCCAGCTGGGCGAATATCCTTCGAAGCTTCGGGAGCTTCGGACTCTTCAATCTCCTCAGATGATCTTTCTACTTCTTCGTCGTCTGAAGACCTCGACTCACCGGACGACTCCTCATTACTCGTTTCCCCTTGCATTTCTTCTTCCCCTTCGACATGATCGGGAAGGTCTTCTGTCATCGATACTATAAGTCCAAGAATCTTCCGCAGTGCTACACGAGCCTGTGGCATACTCTTGTAACGGACATTGTAGCGCGCGCATAGCTGCTTCAAGTCGTCCATCTGCAAGGTGCTCAACATGTCCTCAGAGATCTGCAGACCTTGAAGGATCCTTTGTCTGGTTGTGGTTCTTGCGGCCGAACGTCGTGGATCCTTGCCTCACTATGTGGTTCTCTTAGTGTCGCTTGGCCCAGTTCCGTTTTGATCAGCATGGTTGCCATTGCTCTTCTTGCTCGGTGTCTTTTTAGCAGAAATTTTTAGTCGTGGTGAGATGAACAGCTTCCTTGCTAGTGTCCGGAGGCTCGCTAACGAGCCTTTTAGTGATGCGAGATCATACTTCATACCTCGCATCTCCTCCAGCTGTCGCTTGAGCGTCTGTACTTCTGCCACCATTCCACTTTCATCGCCAGCTTTAGTTTTGGCTTTCGCTGACTGTTGTCCGCTTCCACCTGCAGGTTTCTTGTCTACCGTCCGTGTTAGATTCTGTATCGCTGCATCGATGACTTGCTTCACCATATCCATTGTAACATATGCCTCCTTCTCCTTCTTCCTCTCCTCGGTCTTCAGTTCGTCCTGGAGCTGATCCACACGTTTCTTCAGCCGATCCAGTCCGCGCCTGAGTGTGTAGAGTTCATCAAGTAATTCCACCGTAAACCATGCTCTATTACCTGGTACCGGCTTGTTATACGGGAACTCATAGCGCGTCTCGTCCCGATCCCTTGAGTAGCTTTGACGGCGCCTCCTACTGGATGAAGTCGACCCCGATCTCTCCCTCCTTTTTCATGCCTTCGTCCTCGATCATCGTGCGACCTTTCGGATGATTTCTCGTGGCCCCGCGTAGGCGATCTCCCTCTCTGTGAGTCATCCCTCTTCCGTCGGCCGGTCGATCTGGATCTCGACCTGGAGCGTGATCGCCCCATTTCCAATGTTGCAGGCCAGTGACTGTGCAGTCCCCGCTAGGTGAGTCGTCAGCTTGGTAGATTCTTCGCTCCTGCTCTGCTACCAATAATGCCGAAATGTGAGCAATATCCGTCGCTTGTATCTTGCGCACAAAACCCAAACTACAACGAGCTCCACACTTTAACACAGAGAAATAAAAAAACACAGCTAAATCGACTGCCACCTAGGATGCCAGTAATAATGACACTTGTGAACTCAACAGTTCCGATCGCCTGCCACGCCACCACTTTATGCAAAAGTAAGTAAAAATAAGAAGAAATAATAAAAACCATAAACAAAAGAACGCTCCACTTCCACTCCGATCAGCTTCGACTTTGATGACAACAGTGACACAGGATGCAAGCAATCTTATCGATTGTGTATTTAACCGTCACGACCGCCTGCAATGTCACTAAGAACTTCCATAAAAATAAGTAAACCCAAGTAAACTAAGTACTCCTTCGAATACGACGCGCAACTCAATATGAGAAATCTACTATAGCGACTCCTTTCATGGCAAAGGTGCACAGAGGCGGCTTACATATCAACCGCCAATCACATCACGAAAAGGAGCGTCGTGTAATCCTGATGTTCCATCGCAATGAATAGCAACATGCAACCATAGTCAGCATCGCCTTGAATCAAATGGTCACGCCATATTGTTCCTTGACAAGGTCATCATGTCTCAATCGAAAACGAAACCGCATTAAAAAACATCGAACCTCGCCAACTTCTTCGCACCACCACGCTTAACTCCCGGAAGGTACCTGCAATGGAGACAACAAAAACAACCAGATCTGTCGACGAATCAACAGAAGGTCCGCTTACCGACCCGTAGGGGTATAATCGCTCGTAAGCTCAAGGTAAGCTGCATGAAAGCTGAATCATAATTTAGCACAAAATGTGAGGCCTTACTCTCGTGGAGGACATAATGTGCTAGTACAACAAAGTTCACTGGGATGTATAGCACACACCAGCATCGCCTTTCTGCCTCGTCCACTCAGGCAACGAGATATAACCCTCGTATGTCTTATATACTTTTTGCCTCCACACTAGCCTGCATCAAATTCCAGGTCCGTTGCGCATCATCCTCCGATCATCCTCACTCCTGGATCGCCTCGCGTCACCACTACTCATGAGATCAGATCCGCTTTCACCCGATAGTCCGTAAGGTGCCCGTTGCAGTTTAGTTACCGCCTGCGTCATCAGTCTGCACGGTCCAAATTTCGGACCTAGTAGCTGTACTGCTGCCGACCTCGAATGCTGCATTCAACTGGCATCTCCTGGAGACCCCCTTTTTTTTAATAATAATAATAATACGTCCGTATGCCACAGGGAACCCCAGACCTCAACCCGGTAGTCTGTAAAGTGCCCGTTGCATTTAGTTACCGCCTGTGTCGTTAATAGGCAGTGCCTGTATGCCGACCTCAATTGCTGCTTCACTATTCTTCGGAGTCCCATTCCTGACTATCCGAGTTCAGAAGTTCCAGTCCCGAATTCTATCTGTGGCTGTGTCATCAATCCTGTACGGTCTTGAGCTGCTCCTTGGTCGTTCCGAACAGGTAGTGCCTTAATTTATTTTATTTTATTTATTTTGTTTTATTTTATTTCTTCCGGAGCCCCAATTTCGACTCGTTCTTGTGAGCCCAGCTCAGAATTTTATTTGCGGTCCGTTTACTCATTTTTGTACGTCTGATTGCCAAAACGGCTCGTCTGAGGAGAAACATTGGATACCCCAGTCCAACTGCCTCCGTAAAAAATAGCTTAATAACTTCACTGGTGTCAGTCTGTCGAGATGTATTAGCGAGAATCCTGTGTAATGTGCTGAGAATCATCACTTCTTTAGCCTTGACAGGACCAAAACTCTTGAAATGCCGTATCGTATGAAAATGACCGAAAAATGCCCAAAAATGCGTTGGGAGGGGTTACTGCCCAAAAATGCGAAAACGGTCGTAGGGGGTAGAAATGGGTGAAGGACAGAGATAGCCCAGCAAATGGGCTTAACCTTTTTAGAATTCACTACGATGAATAGCCCTCTACACGCCCAGGTTCAGATCATGCAATTCAGGAACTGCACATCCACACACATACTACTATTTGTTTTTTGGTCCCCTATGTTGGACCATTTCTCAGTTTGTGACTGTCAGTCATCTTTGAACAGGCGCCATGCTGATCGTCTCTGCTGCCGTTCCAATTTTAAAGCATGTCCCAAGGACATCCATGTGCATCCTCTTTTCTTTTTCTTTAGTACTAAATTTGACTAAAAATTTGGACCAATTCCCGATTTATGTGTGTCATGCACTGTCATCCTTACGCAGGGGCCATGCTAATCTTCTCTATATCGTTCCAATTTTAATGGATGTCCCCGGGTCACGGAGGAAAAGACAAACTGTAGGGAGGGAGACCTTGATAGGATTGTAATCGAGGCCGGTGAAATCAGACTCGCTATCTTTCACACTTTCACATGCATGCAAACAGGTGCGCAGCAAACTGAAGACAAGCGCCCACTCGAAACTCAGAGATATGGTAGCCAAGAACGTAGTTCAGGTACAAGTTCACTTCAATGGCTATGGCGACACAGCGCCCACACAACTCTCTGTTCGCACACACGGGATCACCCTGGATATCCCACACACGATACTCTGTACACACATACACACACACACACACACGCTACACTCCACCTACAGCTATGGCGGCTATGGCCGCTGCTAACCTATCACTATGGCTAAGCTGCTTCTCGCCCACTTCGTCTTCGGGCTCACTGCAGACCACCTCGCACAAGTCGCTGTGGCAGCGCTTCCGCATGGCTCACTCAGGAATCAATGAATGGCTGGACGCTGCCCTTCGATTTATACTTCTCTAGCTCGTTGGTCTGGCCCTTTCCCATGCCCGTGGTGCACACAGTCCCATGCGGTACTTGCTTGACTGGACTAGGACTGACTGGGACTGTGACTGCTGACTCAGCACGGGTAGACTCCACCACTTGCCCACTTGCCTCAGCCTAAACGTGAGCAACTTCGAAAGGCCACTACTAGGACCTTCCAGAAGTCTGGTCCTGGCCTTTCGAAGACTGTAGCAGCTACGACCTTGACC
>BFEA01000001.1:5764667-5777916 GCA_003427395.1 Chara braunii
CCCCCCCTCCCCTTCTTCTTGTTGATAAGCATGGGTGTGATTGGGGTGGTGTGGAGCTGGAAGAGTTGGGAAGGGGGGTGCGGTTGGAGGGTTGCTTAGCTTTGGAGTTTAGGGGGGTGAAGGGCTGAAGGCATTAATTATGCATGGATGGCACACCTACTGTGGCAGGGCGACACAGCCGGCCAGGGCAACACTCGAGCACTGCCTGCTGGCGTGCCCGATGGTTGCCCAAATATGGAGGTGGTGGGACGCAGCATTCCATTCGCTCATGAACATCCATATCCCGTGGGACCTGGGCCTCATTCTGCTGGGAAAAAATCAACACTTACTACCGGTAGCGCACTGGACTCCGTTTGCCACTAACCTCTTCTCATATAAGAGGCTACAGGACCACAGGTCCTCATGCAAGCCTGGAGAGCTAGGTGCTCCTTTGAGAGAAAAGACCACCAATCCGTTCTGCAGCGAGCACAACAGGCGATATAAGACGAGATCAGATCCCGCACACAACATGCCTGAAAGACCATGAAACCGAACTATCACGACGAAAGAGACCTCACTCTCAGGGAAGCTTTGTGGGAATCCTACTGCCAGATGTGGCAGGATCCGCACCATGCCTTCTCTGAATTGCTAGATGACCTCAACATACGATGGAAAAATTGGAAGGCAGATGAACCCTCCTGGCAAAGAAGACCCCTGCTGACATTGCAGTCCCATACCTCCCGACCAACTTTCTGTTGGTCCCTCAGAACCCCCATCACACAATGGCCCCTGCCCCCGCCCAGCAGTAACCCATCCCACTTCCCACCCTTTACCCTCGCCACCACCTCCTTTTCGACCCCCTCCCGCCATCTCTACAGCCGCTCCAGATGATGGGGACAACTGGGCGTCTTCAGGCCACTGTGGCGAACAACCGGTATGAGGACAAGAGCAACAACAGACATGGGACATTGGACAGACGGCATGCAAAGAGTACAATATGTGCAAAAGCAGACTCAGTTACAAACTCAGTGACTTCCTACTGCTGGCTCTCTCCGGGGAACAGTGGTCGGACCGATCACTGGAGATATATGGGGACTGGGAACCTTCTTCATTAAGGGGTTCACCTGGTCTGAATGTGGATATGGTTAGAACCTGTAAAATCTGTAACTCTGGCTCATTTATAATGCTGTGAAGGGACGCTGGACCCGGTTTCCAGCAGCTCCCCACCAATGTAACAGAGCCATCCAATAGCGGGGCCTGTAGAATGGGCGTCTGCTCTTAGCAGCACCCCTTCTACACCCATCGTCGATGTTTTCTTTATTTAAAAAAAGAAAAGAGAAAAAAAGAAAAGAAAAAAAAAGAAAAAAAGACACCTCAGGGGCAAGGTCCCACTAGCAAAGAGGATTGGATTAAGCGGCCTGAATCTGGATGGGTCTTAAGCAGAGATGCACAAAAGCAGATGAATGATGAATCACAATTTTTTGAACTTCTCCAGAAACACGTCAGATTCACGCGATAAATCCAATCCTCTTTGCTAGTGGGACCTCGCCCTGAGATTACTAAATATGCCCGCACTGTTCTGCAATTCCCACTTTTCTCACCACCAGTACGTTTCCCAGGCATTTTGCAGAAGCGCGCTGTGCATGCTGGTGTGTCGGGCAGGATGCACCGGGTTGCCATTTTGCCCGAAACCCATGGAGGCAAAATGGGTCGCATGTGAGGCTGGATTTGCCTGGATGGATTTCGGGCGAAACAGCACCCCAGTGCATCCTGCCCGATGTGCCAGCATGCACGGCGCGTTTCTCCAAAATGCCTGGGAAACGTGGTGGTTTAAGTCGCCAGTACCTTCCCCAGCTATGGCCCGCTGGCCCTGCGTGCCGAGTTTTGGCGGCGCATCTGGCCGCGGCCAGAGGCCGAGTGAGGCCTCCGTGTTAACAGGCGCGTTTCGGCAAGTTGGCTGGGAAAGGTACTGATGTTTTAAGATTTTTTACCCCTACCGATGAAGGTATTGTAACAAGATGTTCAATTAAACAGAAAAAGACAAAATTTGAAGTTTCATGTTTCTATTTTTTTCAAACCCCGATCTGTGCGTGTCGTCTTAGCCTAGGGGCCTTGCTAATCTTCTCTGTATTTTTCCAATGTTAATGACTGTCCCGAACGACGTTCCAGGTCAACTTTGTGCTTCAGATTTCAATCCATCAGTCTATTATGAATTTATGAAAGTATGGGATCTGACCTCTGGATGATACACAGCGGGCAATCAAGCAATGATTGGGATCAATCAACTGAAGATGAAGATCCAATCAGTAAGGATTAACATTGTGTAAGCGGTCGTGCACAGACATCAAAATTCAATGGCTCCATCATGTTTGTTCTCCTCTACCCACCACACTCCCCCTGATCCAGAAAATTATGAGCGCCACTCTTTAATATGCAAGGGTAGTGTCCCCCCCCTCCTCCCCCCTCTGAATATCATGCATAGCCATTATTGCTGTATGTGGGTGAGATGTCGCCCTTCAATCACCTACCCCCAAGCAAGGTGCGGTGGTTAACTTGCTGGCAGATTGCCCCCCACCAATGTATGGACCTGCCTGCACCGAGGTTTTTTTTTTTTTTTTTTTTTTTTTGGTTAATATAAAGTCCATGGTGTTGTAGAGGCCAGTCACTGAGTACACAGTGATCACCTGGAGCAGTAGGCCGTGGGTGTCCTGGAATATGAGACCACCTCGCATGTGGCGGACCCACCGGGTGTGGTGCTCCGCTTGGCATAGAGATGGAGATGGAGGAGGAGAGTGGAGCAAGATGGCACAGCGCAGCTCCCACGCGTGACTCCAACGCAACGTACTCCAAAACTGTGCGAATGCAGAATGATCCGAAATACAGACTCTGGCTGGGGTATACCCCAGCGGACTGACTGGACTGGACTGGACTGGCTGGTACCAACAGAGATACCGGCCTGGACTGGACTACCCCGAATACAACACATGCCTGTGGGCTGGTCTCACAGGCCAACCAGAGGTCCGGTACACGATCCTCGGCCTATGATGGATCGCCTAGATACAAGCACGCTTCCGCCAAGAAGCGGAACTCTACCAAACAAAAAGAAAACCCGAGTAGTCTAGGATGCGGAGCAAGCTCCATGCTGAGTCCATGTGATGCAACCTAGGATAGAAAATGTCACAAAAACAACAATGTCACAGCTAACAACCTAAGTGAAAGCAGAAGCAACTAACTAGTATACATGTCTTAGGAAAGCAGAAAGTAGCCTCAGTCTGGAAATAACTGACTAGTGTATAAGTCCTAAGAACAGCAAAAGCAAAAACAACTAAATCCTAAAAATATTAGATGCAGTAGCCTCAGTCTGAGAGCAACAAAGCAACAACAAGACAACCATATGTCACAGGAGGAGTGTGTCCCAAGCAAAGGGTGGGATGGTTTCTGAGGGTGGCAAATGCAGCCTAGAGGTCGATAAACTCCTAAGGGCATCCACACATAATGACAGGGAGACACATGTCATCAGGCTCATCTAAGGTAGACCTTCAGCAGTAGCCGGATGCTTCTGAGCGTCCATAGCGCACTCGTCGTCATCCTGCTCGATACGACGATTGACTCTGACTTATCTTCCCACGTCTTTGACTTCTCAATACTCCATCCGCTCCAGTTTTTCCACTTTAGCTCGTCGACGTTGCGGCTCTATCTCGACGACATTCCGGACTTCTCATCATGGACGTCATCGGCAGCTTCATGGACTTCGTCACGATGAGCTCTGCCTACTTCTGATGTCGGCACTCTCTTACCACCTTACCCTGTATAGTACCCTGGTTGTGTCGCATGATGGTCTTCCTTCGCCGGGTTCCTCTGAGTTGGACTCTCTCTTGATATACGCATAGATATTGGGACCACAGCGTTGCCATGTCTTCCCAACTTCCGGATCTAGCTCCGACTTCCCTCACTTTAGGAGTCATTTGCATGATTCCCTTACCCATCACTTTTTCTACCCTCTGTCGGCCCTCACGCCCTAGTTAGGCAGCCTTGCATGCTTCATCTAGGCGCGCCCAGTATATCAGGCTCCCTTATTCCCTTGCATGGTCGGCCCTCCATAGTGGTCACCCCTTTAGTCGAGCATTACCCCCCCTGATGGTCTATCTGTTAGGGTCATTGGTTATGTTCGCTCCCAGTTCCCTACGAGGATGACTCGTCAACCGGGACCACTACCAGAGAAGTGCAGCACGCTGATCGGGACTTCGAAGGGGAGTCTGAGATGAGCGACACAGAGGCGACTCATTCGTGGTACGGGTGGGACCAGCGGCGAAGGGACCACCCGCCCGCCGAGCCTGTGGAAGAGGGGCCTGAGGTCAACTCGTAAAGAGGACAAGGCTGAGACCGGGAAGAGAGAGATACACCAAGGTTAGGGGGGCATCGTGATGGCTCGACGGTAATCAGGCGGACAAGTGCTCTACCAGCAAGAGTGAGTGAGAACGAGTGGCGGTCCACGAAGTGAAAGTAGTTGATGTCAACCACTTGCCAGAGAGGGAAGGAGCGAGAGCGCTGAGTGGTGATGCGCGGAGGCCAACGGAGGGGTGAGAGACACGAAACGGTTACGAGAGAGAGAAACATGAGAGTGAGAGAGAGAGACATGAGCGGTGATGATCGAGGGAGAGGGAACGAGACAGAGTGCGCGTGAGTGCTGAATGAGAGAGAGGGAGCGCGAGAGAGAAGTCAAGCGAGAAAGGAGGGAGAAAAAGGGGTCTTTTCTAAGAGACGTTATTGATGTCATCCGTGATTTGATGGTCATCTATGGCCTGCCTAAGTATTTGCTTCACTGCCCTTGGGGCTGCTTTTGGAGCGTGATTCACAACACTTACGACTACAGGCGCAACTTAGTGAATAAGCCATGGTGAGAGACGGGTCCAGCGGCGAGACGAGAGGAAGGTGGGTGAGCTAAAGTCAGATGTGAAAGAGAAAGTTACCTGGACGATACTTCTGGTTGGCGTCAGCCGTTTCGTACGTGCTTCGCGAGCGTTGACCTAACGAGGGGAAACACGAAGAAAAGGAGTATGCAGTGGGAGTTGCGCTGTGTGGCCAGTGTGTGCTCTGACGACGAGTCGAACCGTCTGACTTCAGTCGTCGCTCCACATGATGTGTGCTCTTCGTTGGTGGTCATCATCTCTACTTTTGGTGATGACTTGAGAGCTGATCTGGGCCATTGTTAGTGTTGTACTTTGTTTAATGGGCGGCTGGTCGAGAGGCTTTAGAAGATTGGTGACAGTTGTTTCTTATCGAGAGGACCGTAATTGGGAACTTGTGATGGTGTCATCTGCCTGTTCACGGCCTATTAACTGCCGACTGATCTTGAAACCGAAGAAATAGATACGTCAAGCTCTCTCCGCTCCAACGCTCCCGATCCGGATCGTGCCTTGCAGCCACATTGATGTCAAAGAAAACTCAGGAAGAGGGAGAATGCGTTATTATATACATGGGGCTGTCACGATTATAGGGAGAGTGAGACAGTAATGTCGCGGACTTATTCACTTCAGCAGGCGTTAAGTTCGCCAGGTTTGCAGTCCGAGGATGACTGAGAAGAAGGTACCGTGTCTGCTAGAGGTTGTTGGCGCTGTGGGCAAATTTTGCGAGGTATATCTTGGTAACTAGTTACCGCTATTATGAGTCTAAAGGCGGTCAGCTCGATGACAGTCAACTGAGCAAGGTGCGAATCAGGCATTGAACGTAGTCAAGATGTGGCCTGTTGCAGACGAGAAGACTGCATGTTGTTTAGAGTGTTCATAGCCGGAAAGGCTAGTCTTCTGAACGAAACATGTACGGGTAGATAATGTCTGTGGGAAAAAGGGGGAGAGAGGAAAGGTCGTTGAGATTATGACAATACAAGAGACGAATAAGATCACGATTGTTAAATGCAAAGTTTTCTCTTCCCAGATTTTACCTCTCTCTTCAAGTAACTGCACGTCTGATGGGAAAGAGGGAAACTATTATAAGGAAAGTCGCTTACCTTTTGGTCAAAGTTCTTACTTGACAGGGACTGAGGACTCTCGAGCCATAGGCCCAAAGATTGGCCAGTCAAGCGAAGGAAGCACCCTAACTGTGTCATAAGTAAAAGTTTGTATCGTGCATTTACTTGGGTCATTCTTGAGCCCCATAACAAAATCCGTGAATGGATGAATTTTACGCTCTGTCGTTTAATTAAATCATTTTGATTAAGTACGTTTGGTTGTTTTGGTTGCCCTAAGCAAGCCACTTGCACGACAACGATGAACTAGTAAAAAGGAGAGTAGGGGATATTAAAAAGGAATGTTCGGTGTCATCAACATATTGGGAATGGTCGTGCTGATAACGAAACGAGAGGAAAGGTGATGCTGACCTACCTAATTGAGTGTCGAGAGGCTCGTGAGTGACTGAAAACGCGCACGATTTTTAGCGCAGAAGGCCAGATGAGCCCACGTGCATTTAAGAGCTTGCGTGAGGGTGCTATCGTGGAAGCTTGCGGGTACCCAAGCTAGCAAGCTCATAGGCCTACAGTTGAGTAATACAACTATTCTGGCTATGGAAACGGCCGTTGACTCCTAGATGACCAGCATAACATGCATCCCAATATCATCGGAGTGGAGACGGTTGAGGAATGCGCGCACACGCTAATTATCCACAGAGTACTTTCCCAGGAAATACTTTGCACGTCTCCCTCGATCAGAGCCTGATGTTTTTCTGAGAATTTATGTGTTACTTGTGAGAGATTTTTATGCATAATACCTGTTCGCATGACGCATGTAAGGTACTATTTGTAAGCCGCGTTGTTACATGTCGATCGAGCCGCGCTTGTCAGAGAGCTCGAGAGGCATTGATCTGAGTGGTTTCAGAGAGTGCTTAGTGCTAAAAAAACAGCACTCAAGCAGATTGCACTTTCGCCAATACTTAACAACCTGAGAACAAAGGCAGAGTCTTGTGGCCTCTACACAGTGACTCTCCAGTTACACTTCGCTAACTGAACTCACGACTGAGTCTGACCTAGGGGAATGAACCGATCATAGTTAATCATCTACAGTATGGTGGACAAAAATATCCTCATAACTCTCTGCACCCTATCCTGAGAAAAGGGGAAAGTGGCTACTCAGGTGAAGCTTTGAGATAATTAAAGATCATAAAATCAAGGAGAGACGGTAGAGATTTGTAGAGCCGAAACCCTGCATTTGTTCCTAAAAGACCTCGACAACTTACTTTTGTAGAGAAATGGAAAGTGGGTACACACTAAGAGTGACCTTCACCTTACGTCGGGACAAAACGGAAGGCTGGGAGGAGAGTGTTATCGGTGATGTTCAATCCCTTGTGGAAGTAATGAGAGAGCAGGGGCGGAAGTTAGTGAATGAACAAAATGTTATCAGGTATACTATTTATCTTCATGGATCGGATGGGAAGCTACACAGTATGCACTCTTTCGTTGAGGCTGTAGACCGAACGAAGAGGGAAGGAATCACTAATCACTCGCAGTAAATCGGTTAAAATTATTACCCCCCCCCCCAGGATTGACTTTGTCACCACATTTCAGATGACCAGCAACATTCAACTCTCAGCAATCGATAGCTAGCGAATGAGGGAACACTAGAGCAGAGCTACACTACGTAGTTCAGAGGGTGGAAATGAAAGTAGACCTCCTTTGGTACAGTTAAGCAGTGAATCGTGTTGAGCATATAATGTACTATCGAAGCCCTACCAGCAAGGCAATCTGAGCGCCTCCGGAGCTTGAGTCGGTCAATCAGATTAGAAAGATATGATCGACATCAGGACGATGGCTACTACATATATGAGTGCAGTCTAATCTCTACTGATTAATGTCCGACTCCTGGGCGATGGGTTAGTATTGGCCATGCGCAAGTAAACTACCTCAGGTCAGCTGTTTGTTCTGCAGAACAGATCCCGTGCCAGCATCATATTCTTCAAGACTGCTCTATGATTTGCAGTCCTTTTGGTCTTTCACCATCAAGTGGCCAGTATATAGTGGTTTGTTATTTCCATCAGTATCACAAACTGGCTAATGCAGCTCGGTTATTTGCAGTCTTCTCTGTGCTCAAACCCAGTGACTAGTGTTTGGTGACTGTCTCTACTCGGTATCCACTCAGCATCCACTCAGAATTTAACCAGCAAAGCAGACAACCTAGATCCATCAATCATTTCCAGTCAAGACGGACTGAAAAAAATCACCAGGACAATCACCAGTAAGGTTATCATTCATATGGGTACAGTTCAATCATTTGTGGTTAATGGGTCGGTGCTGGCCAATCTCAACCGGATAGCATCCAAGGAAGCCTTTCAGTACCGATATGTGTGTGTAGTGGGTTTCGGGCAAGGAGACCTGTCAGTCTTTGTCGTCCTCACCGAGTTTGCAGGAGGTACCATTCATGACCTGAGGATATACTTGAAGAACGACAAAGAAACACATGAGCACCTCGACTCGGTCTGGATCGCAGCTGCCAGACACCTGGAGGAGAGAGAAAGGGGGCTTGATGAGAATGGTACCAAACTGATTCGTAGTTTTGGACCAAAGCTTTACACCGACTATCCCAAGCCTCCAGTACCTTTCACTCTCACAGATGGTTCTTGTTGGGAAGAACTGGTGGATCTAGCTAAAAGGTACATTTCTCCGGCAGTGATCAATTACGAAGCAGTGACTGAACCATAAGATTTCCAACATCTTAGACGAGGGATTTTCTCTCATCCATATCTTCCAACTCTATGGGAGGAGTTTTGCGCTATGGTTGACTTCCGGGTCATGTGCCTTGGATGAAAATGCTCAAAGTTAGCTGGCTTCAGGTGGCTCTACGTACAGAGACCACAGCCTCAGAAAGTACGGAGACACGGTCGAAAGCACAAGGAACAGACAGTAAAATGAGGGATTGAGTGTGAGGATTCAGAGGGATGAGTGAGGACTCTTGACTGGTGCTCGCCATGCTCTTTACATGTATGCTTTCTGAGACTATTATGAGTTCTCCTTCTTCCCTCATTTAACTTCGTCTTTGCTCAAGTTGGTCAGTCTTGTTTCCTGCATTGTCATTGCTGATGATTGTGTTTCTTGATGACTCTGTCAAAGTTCTCAAAATCAGAAAATCGCCACGTCGATACATGCATGACATTTCAAAACCCCATGATTATTATTTGCATTATTCTTTGTTGTTTTGAATCAAAATAAAAGATTCCTAAGACCGAAGACCGACAAAGATCGTAATTGAAGGGTCTCGCTCGAAGCCGAACGCACACAACAGGAAGGGATTTGCCTTATTTAATTTATTTTATTTATTGTAGTCATCCACAAAATCCTGCGTGACAGCCTGTTGGCTTTCCGGTCGCCCGAAGCGGTCCGACTGAAAAAAAGTGCGACACCGTCCCCACATCCGCCAAGCAGCTTCGCAGCTTCCTAGGCCTCACTAGCTACTATAGTAATTTCATCCAGGGATACGCTAGGTATTCCTATGTCCTTACCTCCATCCTCCTCCGAAAGAACCCGCTATGGGCTTGGACACCCTTCCACGAGGACGCCTTCCGCACCCTCAAGAAGGCGGTGACATCTGCACCGGTTCTTCACCTACCCGATTTTGATCGCCCTTTTATCCTTACCACCGATGCGTCAGACTTTGCTGTAGGAGTAGTGTTTTTTTTAATTTTTCCCTCCTCTCCTGATTCCTCTCATCCTTGCATCCCTCGCTTCCCACCTCCTACCCCTGCCACTGTTTCCCGCCTGATGCCTACTCGTCCAGGTACTTACAAGCCTCCTATTGACTATTCTCCTGCCATCGCCGAAGACGACACTGTCACGTCTCGCTCAGGTGATTGTCCGATAGCCTTCTACTCCCATCAGCTTCTGCCCGCCGAAATAAACTACACTGTTGATGAACGTGAGGTTCTCGCAGTAGTTTATGCCGCTCGACACTGGCGTCACTACCTGCACGCGGCACCATTCATGGTGCACACGGACAACTCTGTTGTCCAGGCTTTTCTGACAAAGTCGATGCTCACTCCTCGACATGCTCGCTGGTGGCGCGACCTATCCGAGTTTAGTTTCACCACTGAGCACGTCAAGGGTGAGACTAATCGGGTCACAGATGCCTTATCGCGGCGCCCTGACCATGATCTGGAGCAGATCCATCTCTCTTCCATCTCGGTCACCACCGTCCACCACTCGGTGATCGATGAGTTTCGCACTTAGTATCGCCACTTCCCCGACTATCGCGACATCCATGCGACTCTTCGGAGTGGCAAGACTGTCCCGAACTACTCTCTCAGGGAGAATGGTCTTGTGTACTGGCACGGTTCACAGGGCACCAGAGAGCCCCGTATTTGCGTTCCCTCCACCGGACAGCTACGTGCCCGGGCAGTAGCAGAGTTCCATGACCTGGCAGCCGCCAGTCATATGGGCTTCCACAAGATGTTGGCTTCTGTAAGCCGCCTATACGTCTAGCCGAAGCGCCAGGACTATGTGAAGGACTATGTCGCAGAGTGTCCCACCTGTCAGGAGGTGAACAGTGCGAACCACATGCCTTATGGTTTGCTTCAGCCTCTTCCTATCCCTGAGGGTCGTTGGCGGTCCATCTCGATGAACTTTATCGGTCCTCTTCGTTCTCCGATCCCCCACGGTCATGATGCTATCCTGGTCGTTGTCTACCGCTTCACGAAGCGCGCACGCTTTGTCCCGTGCCGCTATGTTATCGGTGTACGCGAGGTCGCCGACATCGTGTTTGACCAAATCGTGCGTGACCACGGCTTACCTCTAAGCATCATATCTGACCGTGACCCGCGCTTTACCAGTCGATCCTGGCGACGACTCCATGAGGTGTATGGCACCCAACTCCGCTTCTCCTCGTCTTACCATCCCCAGACTGATGGTCAGACTGAGATCACGAACAGGACTCTCGGAGATATTCTTCGAAACATTTTTTGTAACGTCCAGTGGTGGGATCTCCATCTTGCCCACGCGGAGATAACCTACAACCACATCGTCTCACCAGCCACGGGGATGTCGCCTTACTATTGCGACCTCGGCTATCACCCTCGTGTTCCCGCGGACTTCCTTCGACCGTCACTTATGCACCCCGACACGACTTGTCCCGCGCTGGATGATTGGGTTGCACACATGACGTCGATCATGAAGACCGCGCATAAGCACATAGCCGCTTCCCAGACTCGCATAGCCGCACGTGTGAACCGATCGAGGATGGATCATCCATTCAAAGTTGGTGATGATGTGCTTGTCGACGCCCGCCACTTACATCTCGAAGCGGACACGCTTCACAAGTTTCGGCGTCGCTTCTTTGGTCCATGCCGCATTCTTCAGGCCGTTGGTTCTGATACGGCATCTAGCCCGGTCAACTTCCATGTGAAGTTGTCCGACTACCTACGCCAGGCTCGGGTGCACGATGTCTACCACGTCTCGTTACTGCGTCCCTACCGCAGACCGTCTGAGCATTTCGTTGGACGACCATACGAGTGCCCTCAACCCATCATGGTGGACGGCCACGAGGAGTTCCTTGTTTCAGACATCATTGGTCGTCGAGTCACCGACGACAACCCTCCTCACGTTAAGTATCCCGTACGTTGGAAGGGTTACCCTGATGAGGAGGCTACTTGGGAGCCCCTCAAGCACTTGCAGCACACTCGCATGTTGGTGCGTGCCTATGACCGTGCTCATCGTGCTGGGTTGACTGCTCCTCCTTTGCCCACTGACCCTCCTTCTTCTCCCCCGGCTGAGGAGACCGCAGAAGTTGAGCCTGCTCCCACGGTTACACCGTCTCACCTGCACCTTCGCTCAGCATGATCTCTCGCCTCAGTAATCGCTAGCTGCAGTCCCTGATCTATTCTCATCTCGTCTTCTTTTCCCCCTTCTACGTTTATCTTCAGCCTCACCTCCTGCCTACCGTAGCTATAATCTAGTATAGCCGTCACAGTAGGTCCTCCTCCCGACATCGGCTCCCATTTACAGAGGGACTGGAGGCACCTTGGCCTGTAGCCATGCAACCCGCTGCTACGCACCATGGCCACCCCCTTTTTGGTTGATTTGTACCCCGACACCGAGCCGCAGAAGCCTAAGATAGTCGAAGCCAAACACTTGGTGCAAGCACACTCATACAGGGCCTCCCTGTGCTCACACTGCAGCACAGCCCTCCCCTTGCTCGGCCTCACCAATCAAAACAGCGCAGCAAGACTACTTGAGCCTGAGTCACCAAAGACTCGCCCCCTTTTTCCTTTATCGAGCTACCACTTACCGCAATCCCTGCACTTTCGAACGAGAGGACAAACTCAAATAACTTTTGAATTCTTATATTTTATTAACAGAGTTTTCTAAAAAAAAATAATAAACAGATGGAATGAAAGGGAGGAGCTGAGGGCCGAACCCCAACGGTCACATTATGAGTAGAACTCTCTTACATTCCATCGCAGCCTCTCCGTTCCCTGACGTGACGTTCTTGCTGGTGTGGCGGTCCCATAATGGAATACTACCCGACTCCTCACTTTACCCATAATGCAACCACAGACTACCACTAACTGGTACCCGCGTCCGATGGTAAGGAGGGGGCTTATGACCCTCTACGGGGTGGTGATAGGCCTCCTACCAAAGCGGTCGCGGGTTGCCCCTCTTTTGGGGTCCCACTGCGCAGCTCAACCGGACCGCTCAGCCTCAGAGCGACATGTGAGGGGTCGGACTAGTCTAGGCCACTAACCGCAACTGAGTCCGAAGTTTGAGCCGTTGGCCTTCCCGTGAAACGACGGCTGAAAAGACTTGAAGAGAACTTAGTAATAATAATAATAATCTCTATACTACTAAAGGAAACAGCGGTCCTCGCGTGGGGCCCAACAGAAACCGGCTGCCGCTGCGCGGGACCGCTGTCGGGCAGCGGGCAAGGGGGAACCGACGGCGCGCCGGTGCTAGGAAGCGGCCGTGGCGAAAAGGGGCGACCCCGGGCCCGAGAAAGGAAGTAGATACATTGCCAGTTTTTTTCTTTGAGACCCGTCAGCCGTTTTTTTCCAGAAGGGTCGTGAGGCGGTTTTTTCGGATGCGAACCTATCGCGCGAAGCCGGGAAGATACATTGCTATTTTTTCTTTTTGTGAGCCCGCTACCGTTTTTTTTTGCGCCGCGGCAGGGGGGTTTGTGTCGGCGCGACTTATGAATGGGCTCTTTTTTCGCTAAGGTTTCCATGTTCTAGCCGAAGATTCATTGGATGTTGCTCATCCTATCGATGGAAGTAGCATGGCGCGAGCCGCGAGGTCGGAGAG
>BFEA01000001.1:5779187-5815024 GCA_003427395.1 Chara braunii
AGAGAGAGAGAGAGAGAGAGAGAGAGAGAGAGAGAGAGAGAGAGAGAGAGAAAGAAAGAGACATGAAACAAAAATAAGGCGCCATCAGCGAGTGTTGCTGTGCGCCACGGTGTGGCCGTGGCGGGGTCCACTTGCAGTAATAATAATAACAAGGATAAAAATAAAATCGAAACAAAGGAAAAGGAAAAGTCACAGCAACACTACAAGTTGAGGCCACCTATTCACCTCAGGCGAAAATATCGAATTGTCTCAAGGTACAGACTCGACACGCGACTTTCCTCTTCCCCGTTTCTCCTATTTTCTTCTTCCCTTTTTATTTTATTATTGTACCTAGCCTAGATCACGACCTTCGGGCCCCGGTGTACGACCAAGTGGTCCTTGCCAGACCCGACGGTCACTTCGGCTGCAGACCCACTGCAAGGCAGGAATCAAGCCTACACAGCACCACAGGTAAGCCCAGCAACCGTGTCAATTTTGCGCCGTCCTTTAGACCAGTACCTGGCCTGCAGCGAAAGCATGTGGACGGCATCCTGTACACAGCAGAAATGAAGAGTGGGTGTCTGGGGTACCTACCTGGTCCCATTTTGCTTGACAGCGACAGCAGCTTTGAGCACCTAACCCATAACCTGGCAGAGGGGCACTCGGCGCGCAGTAGAAAAGACTGTGCCCGTCCCTCTACCTTTGCATCCCTGGGCGAACCCGGCGGCTACCACGGCCATAGGCCGGTTGCGCTCTGTTGTATAGCAGGGCGCCAAGCCTGCATGGACCAAAGGAAAGTCCAGTGGCGCACCCTTTTGCCGAAGCAAACGCCAGCTCAGGCACCAGGCCTGTAGAGGTTCGAAACACGCCTAACAAGCAACAGAGGTAGGGACGGTCCCGGTATTGAGCAGGAATCTGGCACACAAAGGAGGGTCGGGACACCGCGCCCTCCGACAATGGGCCACTCCGCAATAGTAGTGATCTTCGCGTCGTGGAGACCCTGGTCAGACACGTAGTGTCCTAAGAAATTCACTTTGTGTTGGGCAAAGCGGCACTTGCTCAGCTTGGCGTAGAAGCCATGTCTGCGCAAGCGGTCAAGGATGTCGCGGAGGTGTCTGAGATGCTCCTCAAGGGTACGACTGTAGATTAGGATATCGTCGAGGTAGACGAGAGCGTACTGCTCCAGGATGTCCCTGAAGATGCCGTCCATCGCCCTCTGGAAGGTAGCGGGTGCGTTGGTGAGGCCGAATGGCATCATCGTAAACTCATAGTGGTCGAAGCGTGATCGGAACGCTGTCTTCGGCTGGTCCGCTGCAATGACGTGGATCTAATGGTAACCGCTACGAAGATCAATCTTCGTAAGGAAGCGGTTGCCTGCTAGGTAGTTGAACAACTCGTCGGAACGAGGCATGGGGTAACTGTTCTTAACCGTGTAGCGGTTGAGACCGCGATAGTCGATGCAGAGACGGAGAGTTCCATCCGCTTTGCGAGCAAAGAGGACAGGTGCACCCCACGGGAAGTTGCTGGGTTTAATGAAACCCTGTCTCAGGAGCTCCTCAAGTTGACGCTTGAGTTCGGTGGCCTCGGGGATCGAGAGTCTGTAGGGTGCCTGGTGGTGAACACGATAGTCAGGCACAAGCTGGTTGGAATGCTCGACGTCGCGCATCGGTGGGATGTCGGCGTACGAAAACAACAATGGGAAAACGTCGTGGTACTCTCGAATGAGGTCACGAACTGCGGGCTCCAGGTCGGTCGTATAGCGTGCATGTTCCTCAGCGTCCGCTTCAGCGCGTGACGACGGGGTGGACCCGATAGACGGCGGAGGGAGGGAAGTAGAGATGAAAGTCATAGAGATAGAACAAGGATCTGACTCCAGAGAGATGAGCTCGGTGTCTGGACAGGGTGGATCATAATGCAAGAGATTCTTGACGTTCACCGTAAAGAAGGTGACGTCGTCTTGTCGGATGAAGTGGGCGAACTGCCGAGGCGAGATGACGGTGATAGTAGGAGATGGTGTGGACACGGAAGGCTCCGGGGAGGAGGATCGGGGTGTGGTGTCACAGTGGTACCTATAAAAGGTACGCGATATGTCTGTCCACACTTCGTTTTGAGAATGAGAGTGTTGGTCGCTCAATCGGCCTCGGTGCTGCAGAACCGACGAGACCACGGAGTACGGATAATGAAATCGTACCCCGTCTCCATCACATCGAAATGTGCAGAGGAGCCGTGGCGACGAGACGTCGGGGGACGATCAGTCGGCTTGTGAGGAAGAAGGGGAGGTCGGTAATCGTCTGATCGAAGAATCGTTGGGTCTTGTCATCTCCTAGGGTGATGGAGATGGGAGTTGGAGACCCTGTCGTGGGTAAGCGGGCTTCTTTCACCACACCTGGGTGAATGAAGTCGCCCTGAGAATCAGAATCCCATAGCGCTGAGTACACCCTCATGGAGGGCCCAGTCGTACCGGAATGATCGAGAGGGTGCGGTCAGGGTTAGAGAGAATGGTGAGAAGGTGACGAAGTGCAGCGACATGCAGGGTGAGTCGCTCCTGATGAGCTTGGTGCATGCTAAAGTCCAGAAGAGAGGACACAACATCCTCGCGAGTCGCAAGGTGCTCACAAAAATGGGCTGAGCGAATTGCTCGACGAGTCGGTAGTCGCGGAGGGGTAGGAGGGGAGACGGTGGTCTGCGGAGGCGCAGACGGTACTGTGACAGAGGGCTGAGTACACTTTGTTGGGTCTTGCGATACCTCGACTCCAGTAGCAAGAGGGGCAAACCGCGATGGAGATGTCGGGAAGCCGACTACTAAGGAGGGCGCAGGTGTACACTGCACCGTGGTTAGGAGGCGCCGCAGGGATGCGAGGCGCTGGGGGGGGGACTGAGCACGACGCTGGCGAGAGAGCTCAGCGTAGTGGTGGTCCAGGGCGGCGGTGTAAGGGCACCGCGAGGAGGTATGACCGTCCTGGCGGCAGCTCAAACACCCACGCCGCCCCAAAATGGCCGCGCGCTCCTCGGCGGAAAGCACACCGCGAGGAGGGACAAAGCCCTGAGGGTGGTCCTGCTGAGGTACCTCAGGGGATGACGCGCCAGCGTGACCAGAGTGGTTGCATGCCGGGAGAGGGTGGAGAGGGCGAGCTGGAGGCGCTCGGCTATATGGAGGGTAAAGTCCTCCAGGTGGTAGTGGACGGCCTCACAGAGGTCGAGGTCGCCGCTATGGTCACCCTCAGGCGACAGGGGGGCAACAGCGTCCTGCTCCCCATACTCGAGCGCGCTGAAGCGGTGCGAGAAGTGGCGGCCCTGCTGCGCGGAACGGTGGGGGCGACCGTGGAAAGGGGAACGGCGCTGGGAAGTGTCGTGAGAGGAGGAGTCGACGTAACTAGTGCGCTGAGGCTGGGAGGAGGAAGGGTGTTGAAGACGGGCCTGCATCCGCTGATGGGCCCTAACGACCTCGTAAGCCTGCGAGGCCGATGTGAACTCGTACCTCCATAGCTCGGAGCGATACTCAAGGGGAAGGCTGGCCAAGAAACGATCAATAAGGGTGTAGAAATTCTCCCAGGCGTCGAAAGGACCACCACGCAGGTGCGTGGAGAGGTGAGTCACCCACGTGTCGGGTGGAACGCCCACAAGCTGGAGCTTGCGGGTGGCAGACTGCAGCCACCGAGACACACGTATCCCTGTACCATCATACAAAACAATGTTCGTCAAGCGGATGAGTGGTGCGCCTCCGTTTGGGCGATGAGGAGATCGAGGAGCAGAGGCATGCGCTACGACTGAGTAAGTCGACGCAAATCCTAGAGAAAGGGGCGCAACTGACTGTACGCCCGGACCGCATGGGGGAGTGGCGGGGGCAACAACGACAGGCTGAGAGGGAGCTGCAGTAGAAGAGGTCCCAACAACCGAGGCAATAGGAAGAAGGTAGGATAGGGGTGGAGGGGGTGCAGGGCGAGGGAAGCGAGCCTGCATGGAAGGAAGAGTAAAGGAAGAAGGGGGTGCGCCCTAAGGTGTGGCCACCTGTGAGGGTAGGGGGGATGAAGGCGTTAGAGGGCGAGGCCGTTCCGGGTTTGGGCAAGCTCATCCTCGAGATGTCGAACGTAGATTGAGCGAGGAGTAGTAGGAGTGGGGGAGGCAGACGCACGAGCGGCGCGGGGCATCCCATAAGGGGGAGAGCCAAATGGCAAGGCGGTCGTGCGAAGAGGAGGGAGAAGCGGGGCACCCGGAAAAGCTGAGACCACGGCAGCGGGCTGTGGTCCCGTGGCCGTAGTGGCCGGAATCTGGGCAGGTGCGCCCGTAGAGTGAGGGAGGGCCTGGCCCTTGGCGGTCGTCGCGCCTGGAGCGTGGACTGTCACCAGGATGATCGGGTCGGGGGCAGCGGAGGAGGAAGCTCCGTCATGGCCACCATGTCGGAGGATGGGGGGCCCGGACTGGGAGCCAGGGGAAGAGAGAGAGTGGGGAGAGGAAGGACGACCAACGTCCTAAAGTTGCCGCAGGTCAGCGGTAAGAGTCACCACATGCGCCTCTAAGGGCGCAAGGATGGGGGTGAGGAGGGTGTGCAGATCCCCCTGGGGCTGATGGCCCTGGTGCGTCGGCATGGGTATGGAGCCCGGTGTTGAGGTCGTCGCTGCGTCAGCGGCTTGTGACACGCCGTGGGCCATGGGGAGGTGACAGGTCAGACTGGAGGGAGCCAGAGGAGGTCCGCGTGAGCGGAGGGCGTAGGGGGGGGTCCGCGGTAGAAAGCGACGAGAGGCGTTGGTGAGTCGAGCGCGGGCGCCTGCAAAGGGGGAAGGGTGGCTCGGGTCCAGGGTGCCCCAAAGGAAAGGGGAAGTAGGGGGGTTAGGAAAACCCTAAACCCTAGAAAAACCCTAAGAAAACCCTAAACCCTAGAAAAACCCTAAGAAAACCCTAACCGGAGTTTGAGTGGTTAGGGTAGGGTACCGGTGACCTAATCAAGAAAATAAATAGCACGCATGGGAGGGAGGCGGAAGGAAAAAATAAATAAACAGTGAAATTTCGAGGGAAAAATAAAAATAAATAAATAATAAAAATAATTAAAGAAATAAGGGAACAAAATGTGAAGAGAGAAATAATATTTTTGTTTTTGGAATTTTCGGCAGCCCCATGGGGTCAAGATTGTGCCAAGAGTCACCAGAAAGCGCGGATGTAAAACTTTTGCTCCATGACGAGGGGAGGCCGCGCGAAAAGTGCGTTAACGTAGCGGCGATAGCGGCAGTGGCGGCGCCCGGTCGTCAGAGGCGGCTGCGTAGGTTGTGATGTCGAGATGTGGTGACACTGATCTTTCACGTGGCGCCTACCCAGCCAGGCACCATAGTTGTGTGAGAGCTATGGCGACAATGCCCTGGCGGAACCTTGCCCTTGAGTGGGGAGGGAGTGTTTTGCACTCATCGCCTTGGCATCTTGGCAGTCCCATACTCTACACTTGAAGTCTATACCAACCTTTATACCTAATAACATCCAGATACCAGAGGAGCCGTCCTCCCCTTAAGCCTTTTGCTCGTAAGGGGGGGCTCCTTTTCAATATCCAAAGGTCGGGCGTTGGATACGCAGGACATATTACTTCGATCGCCTCGGTCGTTAAGAAAGCACGGATGGCGGGGCGGTGCATTTGGATGCAGTGGGAGAGCGTACGGTTGCGGTGGCAGCGCTTCGGCTTGTCCGAGGGTTATAGCAAGGCTCGGTCGTTCTATCTACGGTGCAGAGCAGTCTGAGTCTTTTTATATACTTCATGTTTGGTGTTATTCTCTTAAATTGGTCGTCATGGTTGTTTTAGTATCCGTTCCTGGGTTATGGTGTAGGTTGAAGACCCATGATTGATTGATTTATCTGTTGGAACACTTGCACAGCGTTTTCCTTCGTGTGTTGGTTGCTTTAATTTGTGGCTTTGTCTTGGGACCACTTCTGTTGATGGCGATGTAGTGTTTCAAGTATAGGAAACAGTGATGTAGGGCCACTTACACCTTAAAGAGTTCGTCACTCGTAAGTGGCCGGGGTATCCTTGTATTGGTTTAGGGAATTCCTCACAGGGTTGGAGGGTATGAGAGACCCGGTGAAGAGCAAACTAGCGTTGTATCCATTGGGTGCGTGGTGGGAAACCCGTCTAGGCAACAAAGACTCTTTACAGCGTTTTTGATAGTGAGGTTGAGGAGGTAATCCTAATGTTTATCCCTGTCCCAATTCTGTTTTGAAAGATTGCCTGTCTAGTTTCTATCTTGTAGATCTTATGTGTGTTACTCTGTTATTTTTGGAATTTGGACGGTTGTAATGACTTGAAGCCTTATGGGTGGCGGCGCCAACAATGGGAGTGGGAGTCTCACTAGTGGCGGTGGGAACGTTTCCCGAAGGCGATGAGTTAAACACTTCTTAGATTCTCGGTATTCTGAAGTGCTGGGATATGATTGCAGTAGTCTTGGATGGTTCTCACAGGGTAGGGATGATACGAGAGACCCGGGGAAGAGCAAACTAGAGTTGTAACCATTGGGTGCGTGGTGGGAAACCCGCCTAGGCAACAAAGGTTCTTTACAGCGTTTTGGATAGTAAGGTTGAGCGGGCAACCCCAATGACTATTTCCTCTTCCCAGCTTTTAGCTATCGAGATTTCTTTTTGTAGTCCGATATATTTTGGAATTTGGATTGGTGGTTTTTAATCGTTTGCCTCCTCGGATGACATATTTCATAAAGATAATTTTATTACGTTCAGTTTAAAAATTGTATGTGTGTAGTTTTAAACTTAGGGTTAATTTTGTATGCCTTTTGAATATTACTTAGGGTGAAAACTGTAAAATTCTCGTGAATTGCCTTGCGCATTATCGAGATCTGCAGATTATAAGTTGTAGTTTTTTGCCATTAGTGTTTTGGTCTTAGAAACATGCCGGCCTTGTACTTCTCATGCGCTGCAAGGATATCATACTATAGGCTGAAGGAATAGACTAAGTGAGTTTTGTTATGATTAGTTCAGCCACCTTTTCCTGTGTTTCAAGGCTATTTTGAGGAGTTCGTCTTCCTACTGAGGCAGTGTGGTCGTGGGACGCTGGACCCGGTTTCCAGCAAGTTTCCTTGTCAACACCGGGTAGAATTGTGAGGTCCTCGGCCTCGACCACTTTTGTTTTTGAAATATAAAGTGACAACTTGTCAAAAAAAAAAAAAAAAAAAAAAAAAAAATTGTGCCAAAGGAAAGGAGAGACCAAGATAAGCACACTAGGTTTCAAAATGCCGCAAATCAAAATTTTTAGAAAATAAATAAAGAAATAAAGAAATAAATAAGTAAATGAGGAGGTGAAGAAAAATTATGTGTTGGATTTTTCAAAAATTTCGACAGCATTTCGTTAACCTCATGGGGTTAAACTGTGCTGTCAAGAAGAAGGGCCAAGTAAAATGAGAAAATTTCGGCAGCACTTCGTTACCCCCACAGGGTCAAAATGTGTGCCGAAAGCAAGAATGACTGACTCCTAATCAGATTTTAAGGGTGCCGCAAAAAAAATCGAATTTTCAGAATAAATAAAAAGAAAAATGAAATAAACCAGAAAATGAGAAAAGAAGGTGGGGAATAAGATAATTCGAGTTTTTAAAAAAAAAAGGAAATATAAATCAAAAGAAAGATAAAAACTTATTAGAAAGAAGAAAAACATAAAATTTCAAAATTGGGGGGAAGGGGAATGAAAAAGTGAAGGAGAAAGGAGAAAAATAGGTGAGAGAAAAAAAAAGAGTGAAGGGGGAGATGGGGGAAGTGATGGGGTTGTAGTTGTGGGAGAGGAGGGTGACAGAAAGGGAGAGAAAGGGATGGGAAAGGTTGGGAGGGATCAAGAAACAAAGAGAAAAGAAGAGAAAGAAAAGAAAATAAATGAATAAAATAGAGAAATAATGGGTGGTGGGAGAAAAGGTGAGGTGGGGAGAGGGGTATGAGTAGTGAGAGGGATTAGAAGGAAGTGAGTGAGGTAGAAGAGGAAGAAGTAGAGAGGGTGAGTAAGAGGAGAGAGAAAAGTTAGAGAAAGTGAATTAGTAGGGAGAGGGGAGAGAGAGATGATACCTGGTCCTTGGTGTCTCCAAGGGCACAAGGTATACCAAGATCAGGAGGGTCTTGACCTTCACTGCAGCAAGCCAATCCAATGCCTGAAACTTCATGCCGCCATCCGTGTCGTATGCTACTAGTTTTCAAAACACCGCTGATCGCTCAAGACAGTCACCCATGTTGTTGGTGATGAACCAGGTCACCAGAGGGCGACTCCTTCCGGATTTAGAAGGAGTTTCACTCCGAGGGGATGGCAGCCCTCAATTGGGCCACCGTTTCCTGAGTTTGTTCGGCCTTCTCAATATGCATCTCAAAAAGTCACCTTCGATCCATTATCCAATTATTCCATCCTAGAGATCCGCCAAGGGCTGAAGCCTTGAAATGGATCGTACATCATACTGACAAGCTCTTCGTCCAAGTAGAATGTTATTGAATCTCTCTTAGTAAGTGATGATACACCAAGGTTGTTCAAGCAACTGATTTCGGGAGCCTCAAGATTTGAGACAAAATCAGACCCGAGAGTTGTTTTTATTTTTTTTGCCCTTGTTGTCAAGAGTCATACATATATTGCGGCATTCGAGAGGACATGAGTGGGAAGATACAACAATGAAAAGTTTTCCCTCCATTCGAGGTTGTATCAACTTCCAAAACATTACCTTGCGAATAGCGAATTCTGCATCTATTTCTTAAGTGCAAAGAAAGTGGACGATTGTTGTCCAAATATCCCGGAGAGTGAAACAAAAAAGAAGGAAAGAGGGAGGAACAACCGTCATGACATACCACATATTGGATACAATGGAATTATTCATGATTAAGGCTCTACCAAAAATGTCAACGATGGCCCCTAACTTTCAACCATACATACGTGACGTAGTGGTGCACAAGTTATCTTCCATTTGTAGATTTGCACCCCCTTCCTACGACATTGTATGACCAAGATTTTGAAAAAACCCTCCTTTGAAAAACTACAATTATCTCAATCCTAAGTATTTTGCATCAGTCGTAATACTACCGTGACACCACTGACTTTTTCCTATTTATCCGAGCGTCTAAGAAGTATGGGAAAATGTCCAAGTATCAATGGAGCTCGACCGATTGCTTTTGATATACATGGACATAAGCAGTACAATCATTTGTAAATGTCGGTGAACGAAACTCTTCTAAGTCAAAGAGAAAACCTCTCAATCCTTCTGAAACGCGGAACATGCCATGAAAATGTTTTATGTAAAGAACATATACGGCGATGGATAATGGAGAACCTTGACGTAGTGTTCGTAAAATCTTAAAGCAATATAACTTCATATGCAGTCAAAAGTTAGGCAACCCAAGATCGGACCCCTGTACCAAAGTCTCTCTTACGCATCCCTTCCTAGCAACATGGTACCACATCCGCAGACAGACAACCAACCAGTTGATAAGAAAGTTGAACTATTTTTCACCACAAAAGAAACAATAATTATAATATCACTTAAGATGTTCATAACTTATGCAGCATAGTCGGACTATAATGTTATCACTAAAACTAACATAACGAATAAAAATTATGTTATAATGTTCATAAACTAAGGATTACAGTCATTGAATTAAATCATTAAAAAATATATATATTATATAAAAACAATTCTAAATAAAGTATTTTAAGAGCAGGAAAAAAAACAAAAGAGTGACTTCATTTAGTGAAATAAAATCTTGTTTTTTTTTATTGTTATACTGATTTTAATATTTGTCCTCATTATTTCTGTTCGCATGAGCCGAAAGTCCGTTACTGGGAAGAGTGAGACAAACAATGGCATTATCATCACTTATTTTAGAATAACAGTACAATTGGTTAATGAATGTTTTTTTGTTCTTTAAAGTCATAATATGCAGTTTGCACCTTGTTATTGAGACGTTGATATTTTATCCTTCTTCTCATTCATTTCTTAAACGTTTTTGTACTGAGTTTTCAAACAATGATAAAAAGGGTACCTTGATCAAGGTCTTCACACCAAGAACGGTAGAAAATAAATTGTCATGTTCTGACACCATAAGGAGGTTTTTTAGCTTCAGCGTCACAAAGAAGTTTGTCAAGATCCAACCTCATATTTCTTGCATTAACCAAAATGAGTTTTCCCTTCAAGATTAACAAGTCTATGTCCAAAATTATTATGCAATTGCGTCACTTGCTATCACCTCACATGTAAAAAAACGTCAAAAGTTTTATTGCATTTTTTTTATATCCAATCGATTGTCCAATGTTGATACAAAATTTGCCAAATAGGAGTATGATAGGTCCCTTTCCCCCTGCCCATTTTTTTTTCCAACCTTAGTTTAATGATTTTCACTACCACTGCTTCCAAACCATTTCCAAGTGCTTAGTCAGTGTCGGTGAAACTTGTTATGGTTCATTTGTATTGCGGGCTTGCTTAGGCAAAATCAACATCATAACTTATGCAATAAAATGACGTTGTCCAATGTGTGATGTTGTAGTACTTCTTACGAACCATCATTCAATTACAATTTAGATTATTATATAACATAAATGACATGTAAGGTCCTTCACTAAGTACGATCTTATCATAGTACTCCAATCTGTTTGTTCCATGAAGATGTTGACCTCTTTTGTTGTGCAGATTTCACAAGTGGGAAGGGATGCATGATCATGAAAGCGTCATGCATGTGCATCTTATATTAAAAAAAGACTAACGGTATCAAAATTGGTATGCGTATGTTCAACCCACATAAAACCAAACTCAACCTCTTCGAAGATCTTGAACTTCACCGAAATTTGGCAATAGTGCAAATATATTTGATATTACTTTCCCTTACATTTATCTGTATGAACATGTAATTCAAGAGGTAACCTATTTGAAGATTTAATGTCTCTTACTATCTTTATGATTGAAGAACGATAACAATTAAGATGTGTGGATAGCAAGGGTACCAATTACAGACACAAACCAATGATTGATAACCGTGCATAGTAGTGACTGTCAAATTTGTCTTCATTACTCCGACATTTGCAAGTGTCTTCAAGTAGTTCTTAACTTCAAAGTGTCATATGTTTGTTTTGCTCTTAGCTCATATTGTCAATAATAATACACAAGTTGTTTGAACCGTCCTTCTTCGACTTGTTCGCGTATGGCGACAACTACAAGACAATGGGGGGAAATGACAAAGTACATTAGGTAAAGCAATGCATACCATCATTCTTAATACATGTTATATTCAACGGTTGGACCCCGTTGCACGATCAGAAAAAACGGTTAAGAAAGTTAAAAGGATTGAAAGTTTCATTACAGATGGTTGGTGGTTTTTTCATACTAGGAGATATTTTGAAGAAAATGTACATAAAAACCAACAAAGCAATTGGTTTAGAGTCCTTAGACGATAAAACCCAACCATAAAGAAGACTGTAAATAAGTTAGTGACCTTAATAAATAAATATAAGAAAATCTTGGTTCTTAATGATAAGAGGGTCATTTAAAGGAAGAATGTGTTCACAACATCGAGTGTTTCGACTTTGTAAAACGAGTCAGAAGACTTGAGAGAAACCAAATGATTATCTTATGGTTTGTCAAAGGGTATTAACCCCCTCCAAACGACTCACTTGTGAGCAAGTATCCCCAGTCTGGTGAGCAACAAGAAACTGGTGGAGGCATCGTCGTTACAACAAAATTGATAATAGGAATTACAGTAACAAGGACTACCTATGAGATGATAAACGAAAAATTAACATATCAATTGTCAAATTTAATTCGATAGATAGAGCTCTCTTGTGTGGACTATATTGTTTGTGTCATCATGCAAAAAATAGTGACTTTTATGCTTGTAATATCGTAGGTCACAGATCCAATGACGATACACCTGATATACATAAAAAAACATCATAAGGTACGTCATACAAAACTTTGGTAAAAAACAAGTTATAAGAGGACCTGATGTCAAGGTATTCTACATCGACATGAAACATAAGGGAGGGGTTCGATCTAACGATCAATATAAAACATCCTCCCGGAGAAGCAATCATATGGACTATTTGTTTTTAAAGAGGTATCATCCCCAATCAAAAACTTGATAGTGGTTGACAAAAAAAAATGACGAAGGTGGATATCTTATTGTTGCATAAATATTATACAACGGTTAGTTATATCTGTCGCATTATTAAAATGCACGACTTTGATGAAACGAGTTGAGCAATATTCATACAAAGATAAATATGAAAACAATTACCCAGAACAATACATTAGATAATGATGAGAATACTAATGACATATTGATATTGATAGTACAGGTTTCGCTGTTTTTTTACCCGATTGAGGAATAATGATCGAACTGAGAACCATAAGGTCACGAAAATCTCATTTCAGTCCAAAGGGAGAAAGACGATGTAAAATGGTTTTTGAAGCCGCCAGATGGACATGATAGTCACCGATTGACGGTGGATGCGAAAGTCAGAATTGAAAAGTTTTTAAGTTTATCAAAGATATGCTAATACGACTGTTTCATCATTCACTACTTCAACTGTTGAATTGAATATAATAATTAAAAAAAAAAAAACGACATGAAGTTAATGCTAATATGTTTGATATTAACAAGACATTGGGCAAGAAGACGTATCGCCTCACAGCGTAGCCAAGTGGTACATCGTATTGACAACAAGGCTCATGGTATTTCTATCGAGTCATAGCACTTAGATTGAACTAACAACCACTGGGCAATAATAAACCTTATTTATATTAAAAAGGAGGAAGATGTTAAAAGGTAGTTTCGAAAACCGTTAAATCGAACTCAATATATGACTGTGTTGTTGGATAGGTTGGTAAAAATTGTAACATTTTTCAATTTCTCATGGGCACGTAAACACGAACTCCTCCCATTATTTATTGAAGGACCCTTAACCATCAGATCTGGCATAAAGGTTTCCAACGCTCAAACCATCAAGACAATGAAAGACCATTATATTTAATCCGATAGTTTGACATCCGTATCATGATGATGATGCAAGACCTTACGATCGGATTAGAGAACAGTATGTATTGAGGGCAAAAATCTTGGCAATCTATCTCGACCATTGGGAGTTCCTCTATGAACTGTCGAACTAGTTTTGACAGTTGTAAGAGTGATTCAACTATTCACTCTTGCAACTGTTGAAACTAGTTCGACAGTTTATTGAGGAACTCCCAATGGTCGAGATAATTTGTTTATTTTGGAAATCATAGTAGATTGCCAAGATTTTTGCCCTCAACACATACTATTGTTTAATCTGATCGTAAGGTCTTGCATCATCTTCATTGTACGGATGTCAAACCATCGGATCATATATAATGGTTTTTCATTGTCTTGATGGTTTGAGCATTGAAAACCTTTGTGCCAGATCTGACGGTTAAGGGTCCTTCAATAAATAATGAGAGGAGGGTTTATCTTCCCACTATTTGGATGTTCAATCATCAAATATGATACAATAGTTTCACATTGTCTTTTGAAGTGTCAAGGATTTTGCGCAGTAAAAGTCGTTGTATCGGATATGATGATCCCGGGTAACTAAAACAATATAAAGTGAAAGATATTTCAGTTGGTGTAGCTGCCTGAGGCTATACCTCTGGCCTGGGTGAAATAATTGAAAATAAGTCCCATGATCGAAGAATGAGACTATGTCATCTACTATACAAAATTCCACCTCCTAATGACAATCTATTAGATAGAGACATGAAATTGTGAGATGGCTCACCTAGAAGCATATGAACCCAGCCTCCCTGGACCAGTTGGTCACAACTGGTAAGGAATGACAATTACGATTAAATCGTCAGCACCTTTCCCATATGTCGAACGCAGGCAGGTTCGGAAGGCCAAAACAAAAAAGCATCGCCGATTCGATGGCCTTCCCCGTTTGGTCCCCGTGTTACCTAGAGCGTCTCAACAAAATAGTTGGGAAAGGTACTAGTGGTTTAAAATGGGAACTAATCCAGTCTAGTGAGGGAGAGACTCCTGAAGGAAGAAGACCATACAAGCTATATTTATAAATCGTCTCTTCTAATTTGCTCCCTTCCCTTTGACATGATAGAATGGGAATGGCCAGAGGTTATAGGAACGTGTTGATGATACCATAGCAATACACGGTTAAACAGGGGTAGAGGATTGTCCACAAGATGAACTTGAGTGGGCAAATAATAAAATAAAGGTGGGCAAAAAAACCCATACTACCAAAGACTGACCTTCAAAACTTCAAATGGTCGAAATACACCCACCCCATGCTTACCGCACATATGGCTCTCTAATGGCAGATAATTTACAGTTGTTTGCCTACACTAGACTGGGTAGTCGTTGACACGAACCTAGAGCAAAAGGGCTTCCTTTCCCCCACTGCAGCTACTGTAATAAATCATCCCTTTCAGCTAGAGCGACCTTAGAACATTGCCTTTCCGCTTGCCCCATAGTCAATTAGCTCTGGAGGTTATGAGATGAAATTTTGATAATTGCATACAAAATTCACAGAAGGTGACTCCATGCCTTGATCAAACAACCATTGATGGCACCTCGCTTGAAAATGCAATAGTCAAAAGAGAATTTAAATAGGGAGCAACCGTACTTCAAAACTTGGTGAGATTAAAAAGTGGCCTGCAGAGTTCACACTGGGAATCTATTTCAGTGGTTGGCTCGTCGCTTGTTGCCAAGTATTCCATAAGATGTCCCACTTACATGGACCCCTTACGAGAGAAACCTATTTAACATCACTCGACTAGAAATTGTGATGATCGCGTGGAGAACTCTATGCTCATTCAAACGCCGACAACACGCTTTTGGGTTTCTGCAAGCAAAATAGCACATGATTGCCTGAAAAACGATAACCAGAGCTGCATGGACAAACCGATACCGCAGATCAAGGGTATTGATGGAGAAACTTACACACTTTTACCGACAAAGAACAAAGGATAGAGGACGCGAAAAATTTATTTTCCGAGGAATGGCTCGATCCTTGGAAGGTTATGACTGTTTTGCACGGATCGCAGTTGTGCTGGAAAAATGGAGGACAGATGAGCACAGGTGGAAATATCAACCCAGTCACACTTCTTCATATCCCACTCGGCCAACCCCCCTTCTTCGTTTTACTCCCTCCATGAACCCCCGCCCACCCCACCACCCATCATTCTTCCTGTGCGCCATGGATGACCTTCTCCTTTCACCCCTCACCCATATGATAGATCTCCATACTACTGATGATGCAAGCATAATGGATGGATGTAGGTAGAAGAACCTGAAATGCAGCTTGAGTAAGTAGGGATAGGGGAAGGAATGGCAGGACCGAGATTGGGTGAGAGGGAGCAGGGGAAAAGTGTCGGAGCAAAAAGGGTGGTGTGCTGAATGCCTCCGAAAAGAATGATCAGAAAACGCACGGCCCGACAAAGCGCGTCGGCAAGGTTAGTGTAAAAGAGACAGCTCTAAACTCGGTATAGGAGTACTATTTGTGCTGAGCAGCGTCCTGCTCACTGCTTGGATCTCAGGTTCGGATTTACTGTAATCTTGTTCATACGATAGGGATGCTGAACCCAGTTTCTAACAGGCGTAGCTCTCCACCAATAGACATGAGCATACATGCAAGCAGACGCCATGCAGAAAATTCTGCACGTTTGGCGCATGAGCGGACCCTCACGGTGCGGCACACGGGGGAAATATTCAGTAAACAAAAAAGGGGGTTGCGTGGTTGGGTCAATGGTTAGTGGTCACTTGCGTCCCCTTGAAAGATTTGTTGTGGGATGAAAAAAAAAAAAAAAAAAACCTGGTGGGAGGGTAATGCCGCTACCTAAAGGTCAAGACTGATGTCCCAGATACCTTTTTTTGGCTATTTTTCATGCCCAAATGGATGATAAGAAAAATTTGTATGACTACACTTGAAAAAGATCAGTTCCTCAGGTGTCGCACTTCTTATTTTTATTTTTTTTAAACACTTTCTCCTTTCTATTCGTGGGGAGCTGCATGAGTTGGGAACCGGGCCCAACGTCCCTCATAATAACAATTTGAGGTCGGGGTCCTCACAGTCTACTCGGAGGCTGGATCATTACCCAGTTTCGCTTACGGGTCGGAACCTGAGGGGACCAACCCCCTAGACACACGAGCGGAAAACACCGGAACAAACAGGACAACAATCGAAATTTAGCGCACCTAAGGCGAGGCGTCGGAACGGAGTTCCAATGGGCCAAATGACGCTCCCTTTGAACCCCCCGGCCACCAGCCACTTTCTACTGCCTTCCTACTGTGGAAATAAAACCGAGCGCCTAGATACTTCACAAATCACTCGGCGGCCAATCATTCAAAACCAGCTTACCATCTTTGACCTCTGCCAAAATTCCTATGGCAGCCCAGGTTTCAGCGAACGAAACCATTTCGTCGAGTATATGTTTGGCACATGTAACCCGTCTTCTCCAATCTACCTTAATGGCGAGCCGAATGTGCCTTTTTACAGACTCCTTGATGCTCTTGTCGGAAATGAAGGGACCTTCGAAGATATTTTTTGCTTATGACTTCCCATACTACCCAAAACAGGCAAGCCCTGAGGGTTTCCGCAACATATCCCCAACCCTTGACCAAACTCAATCCCTGTAGAACGCCCCCAAATAGTGTCAAGTGGTCGTCCCATTCAAAGGTGGACCGCTTATCCACTCCCATTAGGCTCTCCAACAGACACAGATCCTTTGCAAGAGTGGGTAATACAACCACAAGTGAGTGGTAGATTCGAAAGGGTACTTACACCGGGAGCACAAAATTGAGATTTTCATCCCTCGTTCAGCTAGCCACACTGCTGACGGGGTGAACAACAGTGATAACAACCACAATAGCGTTGTTGCCCATGGTAATGGAATCCCCTGCAACTGGGCCCAACATCTACGGATATCTTGGATAATCGTCTCGGCATCTGTGGTTCTGACTTGCGCCCATCTGCTGATTGCTACTGAGTCAGGAATTCTTCCCGTCCTCAATAGCTCGTGTCCACCGGCTAAATTGTAGTCTGTGAGCCAGGCTTCCTGTGAGAATTTCTTGGACCCCCTCCAAGACCAGAGCTTGGGATCCAAGCGCAGTGTGCGGACTAGGGCTCCATCTGCCCACACAATGCAGTTCTATGTATCATCTTCACTACAACTTCATGAACCCTTACCTGAACCAGACTGCCCAGAGGTCTATTGAGTCGAACCTCAGGCTCTGAATTGCAGAGATGCAAGGCTTCCGAATTTGGGTTTCTCTCCCACGCCTGAAACTGCCTGCTGCCATCCGTGTCGTATCTTACTACTAGTTTCCAAAACACCGCTGATTACTCAGGACAGTCACCGACGTTGCTGGTAATGAACCAGGTCCCCGGAGGGGCGACTCCTTCCGGACTTAGAAGCCGTTTCCACTCCGGGGGGATGACGACCCTCAATTGGGCCGCCCTTTCATGAGTTTGTCTGATCCTTTTCAATATGCAACTCAAAGCGTCACCTTCGATGCATTGTTTAATTATTTCATCCTAGAGATCCGCCGCCTTTGAAATCCCTCTTTCAATCCAAACCCTCCCAAAAGCATTAGGTGCAGTGCCCGCTGAGAAAGGCTTGCCCTTCTCGTTCCAGATGGTTGGGTTGTCGAAGAGGGATTGCATTAGTACCTCCGCTTTGGTGACCGGCGGGACCCATTGCCTTGGTCCCACTTTTCTTCAGGCACTCAGGATATCATTCCAGAATTGGGACAATGTATGTCTGCATAGATATGAATCCAACATGAAGCAGGTCCATACATCCCTTGGTTGCGGTAAGTGTCATTCATTTGCTAGGATCATCTCTGCTACCAGAATCCAATGGTCGTCCGAGTCACTTGAGATTGCTTTAACCAGCCATTTAGCGAGCAGTGCCGTATTTTGATTGGCAGGATCCAACATCCCAAGTCCCCTTTCTTCCCATGGGTAGCATATAAGGTCCCAGACTACTTTTGATATTAACCCTTCTTTTTCTTTCTCGAATGGCTTTCACAAGAATTTTGATGCGACCCTTCGTACCACTTTGATTAACTGTTTGCCTAATGCTTTTACCATGCCGGTAAACCAGATGCGAGCACACAACGCCACGCTGGTGGCCAATGCTCGACCGAACAGCGAGAGGTGTTGAGACGGTCCCCATACGGCCATGGGTCGGACCACCTTCTGTTGGATCAAGTCATTTTGAGACTCGATCCACCAAGCGCTACCTGCACCTCCAAGTATCTCTCTGAATTCTCACTTGTCGCTCTTTTCATTCCCCACTCAACAACTAGGCCATAGTTTTCTGAACGCAGAGAAATTGATTTTTCCCAATTTAGAGAGGCAGCTGTATTCCAACAGACAAATCTTCAGTGCGTGCAGGGATTCGGTAGAATTTTTGGAGATGGCCATGAGATCATCCGCAAGAGTTTTCACCTGACATTCACGGTGTTGCACTTGTAGTCCCTGCATTTGTGAGTGTTGTTTGATGTTGCAAACTAGAACCTCCAACTGGATTACAAACAAGAGTGGTGCAAGCGGACAACCTTGGCGTAGTGCTCTTGTGAGGGAGAAGGAGTTTGTGAGCCAGGTGTCATGTGGGAACTTTTTGGACCCCCTCCAAGACCAGAGTTTGTGATCCAAGCTGAGTGTGTGAACCGGGGCTCCAACTGCCCGTAGAGTGCAGTTTCACGTAACATCTTCACCGCAAACTACACGAACCCTTACATGAAGCAGAGTGCCCAAAGGTGTATTGAGTCGAGCCTCAATCTCTGATTTGCAGAGCTGCAACGCTTCCGAATCTGGATTTCTCTCCCACGCCTGGAACTTCTTGTTGCCATCCATGCCGTATGCTACTAGTTTCCAAGACACCGCTGATCGCTCAAGACAGTCACCCGCGTTGTTGGTGATGAACCAGGTCCCCGGAGGGGCGACTCCTTCCGGACTTAGAAGGAGTTTCCACTCCGGGGGGATGACAACCCTCAATTGGGCCGCCCCTTCCTTAGTTTGTTCGAGCCTTCTCAATATGCATCTCAAAGCGTCACCTTCGATCCATTGTCCAGTTATTTCATCACAGAGATCTGTCACCTTTAAAATCCCTCTTTTAATCCAAGCCCTCCTAAAAACATCAGGTGCAGTGCCCCCAAAGAAAGGTTTGTCGTTCTCGTTCCGGATAGCTGGGTTGTCAAAGAGGGGTTATATTAGTACCTCCTCTTTGGTGACCAACGGGACCCACTGCCTTGGTCCCACTTTTCTCCAGGCACTCACGATATCATTCTAGAATTGGGACTGTGTATGTCTGCGTAGATATGAATCCAACATGCAACAGGTCCATATGTCCATTGGTTGCGGTACGTGTCATTCTTTTGCTAGGATCATCTCTGCTAGCAGAATCCGATGGTTGTCTGAGTCAGTTGAGATTGCTTTAACTAGCTATTTACCGAGCAGTGTCACGTTTGACTCGCAAGATCCAACATTCCAAGTCCCCCTTCTTCCCGTGGGGAGCATATCAGGTCTTAGGGTACTTTTGATACAAACCCTTCTTTCTCTTTCCCGAATGGCTTTCACAAGAATTTTGATGCGACCCTTCGTACCACTTTGATCAACTGTTTGCCTAATGCTCTTTTCGTGCCGACAAACCAGAGCAGAGCAAACAGCGTCATGTTGGTTACCACCGAACATCAACAGGTGTTGAGCCGGCCCCCATACTGCGATGCATTGAACCACCTTTTGTTGGATCAAGTCATTATGAGACTCAGTACTTGTATCAAGCGCTACCCGCAACCCCAAGTATCTTTTTGAATTCTCACTTGTCGCCCTTTTCATTCCCCATTCAACAACCAAGCCATAGTTTTTTAGAAGATAAATTGATTTCTTTCAGTTTACAGTCGTCTATTATATTCCAACATACAAACCTTTAGTGCGTGCAGGGATTCGGTAGAATTTTCGGAGATGGCCATGAGATCACCCTCAAGAGCTTTCACCCGACACTCACGATGTTGCACTTGCAGTCATCGAATTTGTAGGTGTTGTTTGATGTTGCAAACAAGAAACTCAAACTGAATTACAAACAAGAGTGGTGCGAGCAGGCAACCTTGGCGCAGTGCCCTTGTTAGGGAAAAGGCGTTTGTGAGCCAGGCTTCTTGTGGGAACTTCTTGGACCCCCTCCAAGACCAGAGCTTGGGATCCAAGCTCAGTGTGCGGACCGCGGCTCCATCTGCCCACAGAGTGCAATTCCACATACCATTTTCTCAGCGAATTTCATGAACCCTTATCTGGAGCAGACTGCCCAAAGGTCTATTGAGTTGAACCTCAGTCTCTAAATTGCAGAGTTGCAAGGCTTCCGAATCAGGGCTTTTCTCCAGCGCTTGAAACTTCTTGCCGCCATTCGTGTCGTATGCTACTAGTTTCCAGAACACTGCTGATTGCTCAGAACAGTCACCCGCATTGCTGGTGATGAACCAGGTCCCCGGAGGGGCGACTCCTTCTGAACTTAGAAGGAGTTTCGATTTTGGGCGGATGGCAGCCCTCAATTGGGCCGCCCTTTCCTAAGTTTGTCCGAGCCTTCTCAATAGGCATCTCAAAGCGTCACCGTCGATCCGCTGTCAAATTATTTCATCCCAGAGATCCGCCACCTTTAAAATCCCTCTTTGAATCCAAACCCTCCCAAAAGCATCAGGTGCAGTGCCCGCTGAGAGAGGCCTGCCCTTCTCGTTCCGGATGGCTGGGTTGTCAAAAAGGGGTTGCATTAGTACCTCCTCTTTGGTGACCGACGGGACTCGCTGCCTTGGTCCCACTTTCCTCCAGGCACTTAAAATATCATCCTAGAATTGGGACTGTGGATGTCTTCGTAGGTATGAATACAACATGCAGCAAGTCCATACATCCCTTGGTTGAGGTAAGTGTCATTCTTTTGCTAGGACCATCTCTTCTAGCAGAACCTATGGTAATCCGAGATTGTTTTAATGTACCATTTAGCGAGCAGTGCCGCGTTTTGATTGGAAGGATCCAACATCCCAAGTCCCCCTTCTTCCCGTGGGTAGCATATTAGGTCCCTGACTACTTTTGATATAAACCCTTCTTTCTCTTTCCCGAATGGCTTCTACATGAATTTTGATGCGACTCTTCGTACCACTTTGATTAAATGTTTGCCTAATGCTTACTATGCCGACAAACCAGAGCAAAGCAAACATCGCCACATTGGTGCCCAGGGCTCGACCGAACAACGAGAGGTGTTGAGCCGATTAACTGTTTGCCTAATGCTCTTACCATACCAACAAACCAGAGCAAAGCAAACAGCGCCATGTTAGTGACCAGTGCTCGACCGAACAGCGAGAGGTGTTGAGGCGGTCCTCATACTGTGATGCGTCGGACCACCTTTTGTTCGATCAAGTCATTTTAAGACTCAGTACATCTACCAAGCGCTACTTGCAACCCCAAGAATGCTTTTGAATTCTCACTTGTCGCCCTTTTTATTCCACACTTAACAAGTAGGCCATAGTTTTATGGAAGCAGAGGAATTGAGTTTTTCCTGTTTACAACAGCCTTAGAGAGGCGGTTGTATTCCAACAGATAGACCTTCAGTGCGTGCAGAGATTCGACAAAATTTTCGGAGATGGCCATGAGATCATCCACAAGAGCTTTCACCCGACATTCACGATGTTGCACTTGCAGTCCCCAAATTTGTGGGTGTTGTCTCATGTTGCAGACCAGAACCTCCATCTGAATTAGAAATAAGAGTGGTGCGAGAGGGCAGCCTTAGCGCAGTGACCTTGTAAGGGAGTAGGAGTCTGAGACGTGACCATTTACTATGACTGACGCGGTTGAAAAGGCATAAAGAGCAATAACGCATTTTCAGAGGTTCCAACCGAAATGGAGGATTTTTAACGATGTGAAAACATATGCCTAATTCACTTTATCATACGTTTTCTCTAGGTCAAGCAACCGTACAACCATATATAGATTCTCTTGCTGAATTCATTCCAGTTCCTAGATAGCCATAACTATATTATCGAATATTGACCGCCCTTGGACAAAGCAGTCTGGTCTCTCTCTATCAGATCTGATAAGTATCTCCCTAACCTCTTAGCTAACAATTTAGCCAAAATTTTGTATGATACGTTGCAGACCAGAACTTCCAACTGAATTACAAATAAGAGTGGTGCGAGAAGGCAACCTTAGCGCAGTGACCTTGTAAGGGAGTAGGAGTCTGAGACGTGACCATTTACTATGACTGACGCGGTTGAAAAGGCATAAAGGGCAATAACCTATTTTCAACTTGAAAGGTTCCGGTCGAAATGGAGGATTTTCAACGATGTGAAAACATATGCCCAATTCACTATATCATATGTTTTATCTAGGTCAAGCAACAGTACGACCATATATAGATTCTCTTGCTGAATTCATTCAAGTGTCTAGATAGCCATAACTATATTATCGAATATTGACCGCCCTTGGACAAAGCAACCTGGTCTCTCCCTATCAGACCTGGTAAGTATCTCCCTAACCTCTTAGCTAGCAATTTAGCCAAAATTTTGTATGGTACATTCAATAAAGAAATCGGACGTCAACTCTTAATATCGGCTTTGTCCCGCTTCTTGTACATAATGGTGATAATGTCGTGGACCATGTCTCTAGATAGTTGACCCCCAATTAGGATTTCGTTGTAGATTTGCATTAAATCCTGGAAACGAATGTGACTGTTCTGAAGGTAGAATTCCACGGGAAGGTCGTCGCCCCCCCGATGACTTACTTTTTGCCGTGTTGTTTGCCGTCTCAACTATCTCTTCTAGTGTGATTGGCCTATCCAGGTCTAGTCAGCCCGAGGTCAGCAGCCGGATAGTAAAGGTTGTCCCAGTGAGTAGAGCCGGTGGACAAGTCTGTGTGGGGGAGTTCGTCATGTCTTCGAGAGAATTTATATCTTTGAAGTACATAGCACCATATGTGCACATTGCCTTTTTAGGAAGTCGCCTGACTGGCTTCTAAGGCAAATGGGTGATTAAGCAGTTTCATGGATTGTGCTGAGCGCTTGGGCAACAGACATTGAAAGGATTCTTTGGTCATTCGGTCATAGAATGAAATAACTTTGACGGTCAACCGCTCTGCGCATTCTTTTGATCGTTGTTGTTGCAAGTCCTCCCACCTAGCCAATAGTCTCACCCTTTCTGTTGACCATACTGTTGTTGACACGGGATATGTATCCATCCTATCCTCGCCCATTACAAGTCCTTCAAACAGACTTGTTCCTCTTTGTGTCATTGGGTTGCCAAGATTCTGGATAAAGTAGTCAGAATTTGTGGCAATCGCAGTTCCAACATCCCGCCATTCCCCTGTTGATGGAAAAACCCTTTGTGCCCGGGCCATTTGGAAAAGAAGGATTTGACCCAAGCAGCTAGGCCTGGGTCTCTTTGATTCTGCACGTTGAGCCTAAAGAACCCCCACCCGTGATCGATAACATCAAGCATCTGAAAAGAGAACTTGACTGGGTAATGATCATACATTGATTGTCCGACTTCTTTTGCATTGAGTACTACGTCCCACCATCTTGGGCTCATCAACCCATAGTCAAGTCTTCTACGAACCCCCACCGTGTTCCCTGCCGTGGCTACTGAGCTCCAGGTAAAGTCGGGGTTGGTTGGGTGGATAAGCCTGTATGTGCCATATATATCCAGTTCGATCATGTAGTCAATGAGGGAGAGGATGTTTGGAGATCCAGATCTGGTGCCCAGAGAACATCGTCAACGGAGCAGTTCCAATCACCTACCACCAGGAGGTTATCTACATTCGGGGTGTAGGAGATTAGATCTTCGAAGAATCTGATCCGTTCTGATCTGTCTACGGGAGCGTATATACTCATAATCACCCACTCTGATTCGACGGCTGCAAATTTGATCCATGCCCAACGTCCCCAAAGATCCACTACATGGTCTAAGATTTCAATCGGTAGGTCTCGGTGTATGAGTATTCCTACTCCTCCTCTTGCGCCCACAGCTGGTGACCACAATTGAGGTCCGTCCCACCACAGTCCTAGCTCTGCAATTTTCCGTTAATCTAGCTTAGTTTCCTGTAGACAGGCTATGTGAATGCGATGATGGTGTAGTCATGCCTTGAACCTTGCGCGCTTTCCCCTTCGCGTTGTATTGCCTAAACCTCTCAGATTCCAGGAGATGACGTTACATTTGCCCATTCACATTGGATCTTTGTCCCCTGGATTGGGAGGAGGGGGCTAATGTATGCCCTTTGGATCCAGAGTGTGACTGAGGGGGTCATGTACTCTGGCCGCTAGGCCTATTTGAAGGAGCAGCGGCTGAGGTAGAGGACCATTTATGAGCAAAGAGATTCTTCAAGTAAATAGATTGCAAAAGTTTGTTCTTCGGAAGTTTCTCGTTGAAGTTGAAGGTACTGAGAAATCATGCGTCTGACATGTGTTGTACTACCATCTGCTGGAGTGAGTCATGATCCTCTTCAATGAAGAGAGAGAGGGGGATCATTCACATACCCTCCATGAGGTGGGCGTCTAATCGATCCGGGGGAATGCAGAAATCCAACAAAGGGGCGAAAACTTTGCAGTTCCGGTCTTTTAGTTCCACGTAGAACCGTGGTTGGGCCATGTTTGGAATTGGTCTAACAGGGAAGCGCTCAACATGCATGTGCTTAACTGGCCCCAGGATCGCCTGTGGAGTTACAAACTCTTCTACCATCTGTGTCAGAAAGTTGATTTTGCCATCGGTTGGTTGGCAAGCTTCCACGTGGATTGTACCATTCACCAGCGAGTCAGTCATGGGAAGAAGCCATTTTTCCAATGGTGTTGGTTGGTTTCTAGTTGCTGTTATAGCACGTCTGCTTCTGGACGTCTTAATCCCTGTTTGTGGGAGTATTTCCCGACCTTTTCCTGATCTAACCGAGGTTGAAGATTTTGTACAGTTTGAGGTAGAAGATTTTGATCCTTCCTGCATGGGGGCGCTGGCCGCAGGAGCCGCTTATAGCATCAAGAGTTGATTGGGCCCGGGGCGTGCTACTCTTGGAACTTTGAGAAGGGACTGTCCTCTCCTGCTTCAGTCGTGCACCACGATCGTTGACGAGGAGACTTCCTCGTTCGTTGATTGCCTAAGCCTGGACACATTCGGGCTTGCTGAGGGGACTGGGCCAGGTGTGGTCTGTTGGTTTGAGAGGGAATGTTGCGCGTGGCAGCTCTCCGTCCCTGGTGGGGGGGGGGCGGGGGTCCTTTCGTGCCATGGCGGCTGCTCTCATTAGGTGCGACATGGCAGGGATCAGTTCTTGATGCGAAGTCGAGGGGATGAACGCCCGCTGAATTCTCAACCGAGAGTCCATCTCTTCTCGGAGGTGAGCGTCATAAGGGTCAGAATATTGTCTCGCCATTGGTGAGAAGATTGGGTTGGTAATCAGACGCAATTGGTTTACCGGTATACCCGATCCCACCTCTTGCTCTTGCCGGATTTGAGAGGCTCCTCCTTCTAGAGAAGCCCCACTATGCATCGCTACTATAGGGAGATTTATACCAGCGGCCAAGTCTTCTTTGCATCTTGGGATGTTTCTTTGGCTGCTCTACTGTGAGTGTGCACTATCAGAGGATCGTTGGGACAATGAGTCATCATCGTCCGTTATCGCCATTTGTGATGTCCGGTTCCGCCTGAATTGGCTGCGTCGCCAGTTGGAGTTGTCCTTCTTTCTGTTGCATTGGTGTTCCATATGGGAGTACCATTTGCAATTGGAGCAGTAAGGGGTATCCGCTGAGGCCGACTTGATTTCGACCATGTCTCCTTGTTTAGTTCGGACAGGTGTCGCACTCTTCTGTGTCTACAAAACAACAAAAAAAGGCGAAAAAAAAGGGAAGCTGCCGCTGGTACGGTGCACGAGCAGGTCCCACGTGCACGCCGTGCTGTGCACCACATGGTACGATGCACGATGCCGTTGCAAGTATGGACATGAGCCATCTCACTGGCGAGCCCTCAATCATGGTGGTTCACTCACCACCACCAGGATAGAGGCCTTGCAATGGGATGAGTTGTAAAAAAAAAAAAAAAAAAAAAAGAATAATCAACAAATATTAAATAATTAATTAACACAATTTAAAATTATGGGTAATTTGTAAAATGCCCCATAAATATTAAATTGAGATATATACCAAAATGCCCCTAAAAGAGGTGATTAGGGCGGAATGCCCCTCTGACGAAAAAATTCTGTTGTGAAATGCCCATCGTGTCGGTTGGACTTCCCAGCTTTGCAATATACCCTACTGGGAACCATCCAACTTCGCAAAATGCCCTGGTACTTGGCAGCTTTTCCAAGGCCCTATCGCAAACGCCTGGGTGCAAACTGCACGGGCCAGATTGCAAATTTGTGCACCAGCCTGGCAGGGGCATAACACAAAGATTTCGGCCCAGAAGGACATTCTGCTCTAGACACATGTTTCAGCGGCCTTTTGGCATATGCTCAACTTATGGGAGTATTTTGCAATTTATCCGTAAGATTAAATAATTATAAATATAATTGTAATTAATAGGGAAAATTGCATCTGTACTCCACATAAAGATGGGAATACTCATTATACCCAGTCCCAGCACGAAACTTTGATCTATAACCATCAGGCCGTTCAACTTTGCATAGTACCCAGCTTTGCTCCTGCGTGAAATTGTAGGTGTACCCAATCCTGCAGGCCCTGGATTCCGAGAACCAAATTATGCTCATGCCCACCAAGTAGATCGTTGTGGCCCAACGGCTGCTGGATATGAGCATAATTTCAACCATCCGGTAGCAGTGCATATGAATGATTTGCCCATGCCTCCTCAGGTCCCGAGTATGCCCATAATTTTGTCTGGGTATGCCCATAATTTGTGCATTCCGGTAGTTGGTTATAACTGCAATTTTGCGGTAGCAACCTGGGTCCGCCTCGGTCCTGGCCATGTAAACAATTTCCACCAGCCATTTTCTGGGTATGGATGCAAGTTGGCGCTGGGACTGGGTATAGCCGGCATTGCCATCTTTAAGTGGGGTACAGATGCAATTTTCCGAACTTAATATAGCCGTTGATTACTGTAGATCCAGGGGAAAGGCCGGGTTACCTTATTATCCTCGCTGACTGTCGTATCCACTGCCCTCTGTCGCAGCATCTACTGGGCGCTTCCTCCTTCCATCCTCACTGTGCAGCTTCTTTCCTGCGCTTAGCTTCACAGTGCAGGATGTGGGGGGTGCAAAAATTGGGCCCTCTGACCTAGGAGTGTCTCTTATTCCTCTTCCCACGACGTTTGAAGGTCACACCTCCTCCTCTGTAGGTTTGCCTCGGGGTTGTGGCGTTGCATTTCTGCTGCAAGCTTTGTAACGGGGCGACATTTCGTGACACCCCTGTGTTTCTGGGGTATTTGAGAAAATACTCAAACTTTTACGGGGATTTCACTTCACACCTCCTCGTCCGTAGGTCGCCTCGGGGTTGGGGCGTTGCGTTTCTGCTGCACGTTCTGTGTTAGTGGGGCATTTCGTGACACCCCTGAAATTTTTTAGGGATATTTGACAAAATTCTCCAACTTCAACGGGCATTTGAACAATTCCCCCCCCAAAACGTGCCATCAGTCAGCAATCCTTGTGAATCGCCACGGCAACGTACGGCAACGTCATCAAGATCGTTTTCCGTCAGGATGGAAGGTCGCATCCTCGCACCATATGAATCATCTGCTTAGGTGCAAGTTTCACAGCTCAGGAATGACCGAGTGTGCCCGCATGCCCGGACTTCGCTGAAGCCGTTGCTGGCGGGCAGACACACTTTAGGGCACTCCTGAATGAACCCGGACGTAATTTATGTCTCAGTACATTCTAGGGAGTGCTTTTAGGACTATTATGTACTCTCATATGTTCACCGCGCCGGCGAACAGTTCCCGCAATTAGAGGGCAGCTATCGAGAGAGGAGGGCAGGTTCGGCGGCTCGCGCTCCTCTGCGAGAGCTCCCCTCGAACACTTCCCAGCGGCGGAATCGCGAAAACCTTTTGGCGCGTGGATAAGTTGGTCATTGGTCATCAGCAGAAAAGCGGAAAAAAGCGACGCGAAAAGGGCGCGGAAAAAGGCGCGGAGATTTGGCGCGGGACTTTTTCAGGCCACGCAGACGCACCTCCCCCTCTGCCACTCAGCGCTTGTGCATCTTGTCCAGCAGCAAACATATACATCTCGGCCCCCGCCGGGTTCCAGCTGCCCGTTATCTGGCCCCGCGTTCTTTTTGCCTATTTCGGCCTATACTATACAGTATATAGTGCTACTTTGTAGCGGGGCCTCTACCTCCAAACACTATACTTGCACGAATTATGCGTTATTGACCGTCGATAGCGAAGATCAACGGCCGAAATCTCCTAATCCGTGCAAGTGGGACCTTGCCCACGGATTCGAGCACACATACATATGCATTTTATCAACAGCTGATCTACGTGTATATGGCGCTCGGCTCCCGTCCATCCACAAGGCAGATGAGCAGTAGCGCGCGCCGTCTTTCGGGACACCCGTGAAACTTGGAGCGGGGAGAGAAGATTCAATTTGGATGGCACATCTTTTTGTTTTGTTTTCTGTTTTTGTCTGTTAACTTGCACAGGCGAGCAGAACCAAGCACTCGCCGCGAGTGAGTTTGATCCCCCCCGGGCAAAAAAAAAAAAAAAAAAAAAAAAAAAAAAAAAANAAAAAAAAAAAAAAAAAAAAAAAAAAAAAAAAAAAAAAAAAAAAAAAAAAAAAAAAAACACTCGCCGTCCGTTTCATGTGCCCAGTGGTATGTCTCCTACTCGGTGCTATGTCACTGCCATGCCTGTCCGTGCTATGTCTGTCCGTACTATGTCGGTGGTCAGTGACCGACGCATGGTCTGCCTAATGAATCCCACACTGAGAAACTGGCAAGGCTGGTGCTACAACATAGCACCGGTAGGGCCTGCCCGTCAGACAAAGGTCGTACTAACTTAGGACAGAAAACGCCATCAACGTTGGTGCTGCAGGAGATAGAACACCGGCGAGGTGTTTCGTGAACCGAAGGAGAGGAGCAGGCGGTGAACTGACCCCCCCACTTTATAGAAGGGAACCCTGGACCGGAACTGCCTACCGGCCTTTGGGGGTAGTTGTGCCACGCGCCACGCGCCAACATTTTTGAATGCACAACAAGGAACCCCATGTTCAGATTCACTTTGAATGTGTTGGCGCATGTGAGGCCGACGGCGAGTGGCGCAGCTACGGTAGGCCCTTAGTTTTTTGGTAAGCGGGACGACTTTATTCCTGGTGGTGGTGGTTTGGGGGGATGGGGGAAGGCTGGTTTCTCATGGGCGCTGGTCCACACCGTGCACCGGGAGGTTGGCGGGATGGAACCGATTGGACTGCTCAAGGCCTCCTCGGAACAGGGGACAGCGTTGGCGGCGGCGGCGGCGGCAGCAGGGGCCGCGAAGCTTTACGGTGGCCGACCGTGTAGGGGGAGTGTAGTAGGTCGAACGGCGGGTTGGTGGAGTGGGGGGGGAACAAGGGGTGGGCATCTGTTCCTGTGCCTGGGGTGGCGCCTCATCCATTTCCCCTGGATGGTTGGCTGTATCCCAATTCGAGCAGCTGCGCAGCTTGCTCAGGGCAAATGGGAGGAGGGGGAGGAGTAGGAGGAGGAATGGGAGGAGGACGGAGGTAGCATCGCCGGGCCGGGGGACTCGAAAGTCGGTGACGCTGAGCGTTCCGTGCGGATCGGGGATTCGGCGATGGTCCCCTCTGTTTCTGAATCCTCCTAACGCTGCAGCAACCCCTCTCGCCGCCGCCGCCATCGTAGATTTGGTGGAGATTACCTCTACGTGGCGCCGTACACAGTCTCATCATCCCATCATCCCCCCTCCACGCCTTCTGTCCTTTTCACGTTTTTTTTCGTCATCTCTTCCGCCTCTCTCTCTCTCTCTCTCTCTCTCTCTCTCTCTCTCTCTCCCTCACGGTGTTTTCTCTCACTTCGCGGGCCCGTTATCTGTCTATGATAGGATAACTAGAGTCTGCTCCTTAGTTCCGAGTTGCGTGACGAACATTGTGTGATTGGGAGGGGGAGGTGACTTCTCCACCTGACTGCGCTCTCGGCGGAGGGATTATGCGCGAACAGTCTTGTTAGAGTCGTTGATATGGAGGTAGCGGGAGCGCAGCAGCAGTCGGCGGACATGGAGGCATCGGAAGTGAGAAGTGGGGAGAACGTTGGGTCTGGTCACACGGTTGCGTCTTCTCCGCGGCCAAGTGAAGATTCGTCCAGCGCAGCGACGGCGCCTTCTCCTGCTCGACCTGAGGGTCTCCCTCCTCCTCCTCCTCCTCCTGCTCCTCCTCCCTCTCCCCCTGCAAATCCATCTCCGTCCCCGTGCCCATCTTCCGTCCCCTGCTCGATTGCGGACAGTGCGGGAGCTGGCGACTTGTCTGACCGGGATGACAGACCTGGTGAACAGGGCGCAGCCGCTTCCTTGGGCGGCGCAGACGAAAACGAATCCGAAGTAATCGACGGGTCGGGGGCAGGAGCGCCGGTGAAATCGACGGCGGTGCAATCCCCGGCTGACAGCGATCCCGTCAGCGGGGCGGCGTCCGCCGCGCGAACGGCTGTTGATGCTGATCCCGTCGATGCCGAGAGGGAGCGCAATGGAGGAGAAGAGGTTGGTGTACACTCTTCTTCGGCATCAGTGAAGGCAGCCACAGCGGCAGCAGCCACAGGGGTCCAATCTTCTTCCGAAGATTTGTCCACCGAAGAGCATGGCGATGAGGCACTTGATAAAGCGGCGGCGGAGATTACGGCGGAGGTTACGGCGGAGGTTACGGCGGAGATGACGGCGGAGAATACGGCGGAAAGCGCGGTGGGTAATCCGACGACGAAGGGTGCGGCAACCCAACGCGCGCTGGAGATCGAGGCGGCAGCGCAAAGCACAGTCGAACGGGCGGAAGAGAATAAGATGGCGGATTTGGGGGAGGAGGCGGAGGCGGCGGGCAATCCGGCGGATTGTGCGGGAAGTGTGGGGAAGAAGGGGGAGATGCCGAGCTTGAATATGACGTCGAATCCTGCATCAGCAGCAGATGCAGCGGGTGAGGTGTCACCCTCACCCTCTGCAGCGGAGGAGGATGAGAGTTCTTCGGCTGGCCAGAATGAGAAGGCTGGAAAGAAGGAGGAGGAAGTTGAAGAAGAGAGTAGGGACGGTCTGTCAGCGCCTGGAGGGTCCAACTCTTCGGCAATGCGTAGCCATGATGGTGCGGAGAAGATGAGGATCGGAGCTGAAGAGGAGGAGAAGAGTGAAGTAGAGTCTCAAGGAAGGCAGGAGGCGGGAAAGGAGGGAGTAGAGGTAGCCAGTGTGGGGGAGCAGGAGAAGGGGGTGGAGGCAGAGGTGCAGGGTCAAAAGAAGGAAACGAGTGAAGGGAAGGACGACCGTTCCAAGCGCGAGGACAAGGACGAAAAAGGTCATGCGAATGGTGAGGGCAAGAGTTCATCGAAGACGGGAGGAGGTAGTGGAGGTTCCAGCAGCGCTGCTGGGGAGGGCGATGGTGAGTTTTTTCTTTTTCTTTTTTTGGGTGAAATTTGGTTGTGATGAGCACAAGAACACCTGACCAATTATTGCATTTTTGTTGACCTCCCAAAATAATAGTCTATGACTTATTTATCTATTATCTGTTTAAAAACAAAAGAAAATAAAAAATCTATTATCCACCTTCTTTTCTGTTCTAATGTGAAAAGTAACGTGGCAATCGATATGTACGTGGTGGATTGTGCGTCTATGTTCATTTTCCCTAAATTCCTTAGTTTTTTTTCATTTATTCGTAATTTTTATTTGGCGACCTTCGCATCGACTTCCCTTTTTCCCCCTCATCCTTGTTCTTATTACGTCGTTTTCGGTGGAACGAGAGCCCAGCTGCTTTGGAAGGACTCTAGCCAGTCCGGGTAATCCATTTTCTGTTTTTTTTTTTTTTTTTTTTTTTTTTAATGAATTATAAATAATTGTAGTCCTTTTTTTCTGTTTTTGGGCCTGAGATTCTCAGAACAAGTTTCTAGGCAGAATGAAATGTCAGTGTACTTGCGCTGAAGATGATTGTTGTTATTATGATTAAAAAAAAACTGCGCTGAAGATGATTGTTAAATGGTCAGCCCTCTCCCCCCCCCCCCCTTCCCCCCTCACCCCCTTTCGCTGAAGATGATTGTACTATGATTGAAAAAAAGAAAAACTTGCGCTGAAGATGATTGTACTATGATTGAAAAAAAAAAAAAAAAACTCGTGCTGAAGATGATTGTTATTTTGGTAATCGAGGAGTCTAAAGTTGGGTGGGTAGGTGCAATCGCCTGCATATCGTTAATGTTATTGAATCCATACTTTCGTATATTATATACATAATATATTGTCACACTGTATGTGTATATCTATATAGGTATATAACATTATATGTTTATATACGTATATAACCTACATCCACGTGGGCGGCCTTGTACGCAAGAGGTTCTGAACAGGGGGAGTTGTAAGGAAGAAGATTAAAAAACGAATTCATTCTTTTTTCTTTTTTTCGCTTTTGCGCTCTCATATTCATGTGATGATATATACGTGGTGCCCACCTCAGGGTATCAGTTGTCGGGCGGTCGTTGATGCTTAACCACAGCCGGGGTTGAGGTGGATTATCACTTAGTGTATGTAATCAGTTATCAGGGGATTCTGCAGACTGTTGAGGGTTTAGCCTCCTCCTGATGAGTCGGTAGGTGAAACTCCGACGAAACAGTCTGTCTGTCACAGCCCCTCGTTTGTTGTCCTGTTCTCCCTCTCTGCCTACGGTTTACCGGGCAGCTCTGTTTGACTATATAGATGCGCAAGGATGGCATCAGGACTTCCTTCTTTCGATGAACGTCCTGCTGGTTTGTTGGGATGTGGACCGCATGTCCTTTGTCAGGACTGTTTTGATGGGATGGTCCGTGCTAGTCGTTCTGCTGAATGCTGTGCTGGCGCAGCTCTCCTTGGGTATCCTTGTGAACGTCCACGTCATCCTAAGCGTGCCTGTCCTATCTGTCGGGGTGGGGGCTCCTCTTCCTGACTGGTCAATAGAGTCAAGCAGGTCAGGAGCAACACTAATTGTTGTAGGACAGAAAGTTTTCGACACTACCAACAGATACGGAGTTGAAGAAAGAAGAAAGAAAATATTGAAAAAACTAAAAAAAAAAAAAAAAAAGAAATTGCTGAAGGAAAGAAAAAAGAAAAAAAGAAAAAAAAGAAAGAAAAAAAGAAGGAAAGAAAAACTATGTTGCACTTTGTTGTGACAGTGGCAATTGGTTTATCTGTGGGATGTGTCATTTGCTTTGTTTGACTGGTAGGCCTTCCTCTTCCCTTGTCCTTTTTTTTTGACTGGATCCCTTTCTCTTTCTCTTGCCTCTGTGAGGTTTGGTTTCCTCCTCCTTTTCTTTACCTCTTTTTGCCTTTTGGCTGCGTGCAAGTGGCTCCTTGTGACACACGGGGATGGGGGCAGCCAGCGCTCAATCTGTCATCCACGTGGCTGGCTTTGTACGTAAGAGGCGATGAACAGGCAGAGCTTCCTTCTTTCCTTTTTTGTTTTGTCTTTTTCCGCCTTTGCGCTCCGATTCACAGTGTGACAATATAATATGTATGCGACAATGTATATGTAGGAGTCGGTGAAACTCCGACGAAACAGTTTGTCACAGCCTCTCGTTTGTTGTCCCTTCTCCCTCTCTGCCTACGGTTTACCGGGCAGCTCTGTTTGACTATATGTATCAACCTACATCCACGTGGGCGGCCGTGTACGCAAGAGGTTTTGAACAGGGGGAGTTATAACTAAGGAGATAAAAAATGAATTGATTTTTTCTTGTTTTTCTATTGTTTTTACGCTCTGATATCTTTGTGACGATATATATCGTCGAACACAGCTGCCCGGTAAACCGTAGGCAAAGAGGGAGAAGAAGACAACATATTTGCAAGTGTGTCGATATGACACACGGGAGTGGGGGCAGCCGCCGCTCACCCTGCATCCACGTGGGCGGCCTTGTACGCAAGATGTTCTGAACAGGGGGAGTTGTAAGGAAGAAGATAAAAAAACGAATTCATTTTTTTTTATTCTTTTATTTTTCTTTTTTTCTTTTTTCGCTTTTGCGCTCTGATATTCATGTGACGATATATATATATCCGGTTGATGATATATGATATATATAGCCGCCGCTCAACCTATATCCACGTGGGTGGCCTTGTACGCAAGAGGTTCTGAACAGGGGAAGTTGTAAGGAAGAAGATAAAAAAATGAATTTATTTTTTTCTTCTTCTTTTCGCTTTTGTGCTCTGATAACTTTGTGACTGTATATCTGATATCTATGTGACGATATATATACTCCTTCTGTGCCTACGGGTGCAAACGGTTTACCGGGCAGCTTTGTTTGACGCTCCATATATATAGTCAAACAGAGCTGCCCGGTAAACCGTAGGCAGAGAGGGAGAAGAGGACAACAAACGAGGGGCTATACATTAGTATTTTTTTGACGCTCCATTATTTACATAAGTATTTTTTTACAATGCCGCATCTTCCCCTACGTCTGTGAGATTTTGCTTTTCTTTCGGTTATGTTTGAATTTAACCGTGTGTGACATTCTAGGTGGAATGTTTTGTACGTAGTCAGTCCGTAAATTGCGGTTAAAAATATGATTGAAATAATAATGCAAGTATAATTCATAAAGGAGCTGGGCTACCAGCCGGGCCGCCCGGGTCCCGGGTGGCCAGCCCGTGCAAGGACCAGGGAAGGTCGCAGCCAAAAAGAAAAAAAAAAAATTCCAAAAAATCCGGGAAAAAATTATGTTATGCTGAAAAATAAAATGAACAACGTTTGCCTCAGGGTCACATCGAAATTCTTCACCAAATTTAGAATAAAAAATAAAATTTAAAAATAATTATTTCGGTCGGTGATGCAAACGCTGGACTCGTTGGGAAGGGTGCAGGTCACTCCGCCGGGCCGTATGGGAAGAGGAAGAAGAACGATTGTTTCGGGCAGTGATACCAAGAATAGGACGGAGTGTGGGAGGAGATTTATGGGCCTTAAGAACACAATAGAGATACGGCAATGTGTCAGCATGAGGATAATTCCAATGATTGTTCCAAACTGCATGGCTATTCAGAATGTCAGCCACTGATTCAGCAGGCCGAGAATACGTAGGACTGTCAAGGTGGCTTGACAGTTTGAATCTGTACCAATTTTTACAGCAAATAGCCAAATTATGTGATGTTTTGTCCACAGGAACAATCGCAAAGGATTCTTGAAGCTGACGCAGGGCCGTATGCGCGTGCCGCAAAGAGCGAGGCTGTCGCAATGGTGACGCGGTAGTCACATCTGGCTTTCCAGTGGTGACCGATTCGGATCTGCGGGCAGACCTACCAAATTCTTGTGGTTTGACAACCACAAATGTCTGCCTACAGGCTTCTCAGCGTCAATGTTATAGTGCATCCCAATTTCTTACGATTGCGTATCAGCTTGACGCTGTTGAAAATCAGTTGTTGCTTGACCATAATAGTCCACCTGCAGAAGGTAGTAACTATACTACCTCAGGAGGCTTTACTGTAAATGTCTTACAGTATCAGTTGTTGCTTGACCATAATAGTCCACCTGCAGAAGGTAGTAACTATACTACCTCAGGAGGCTTTACTGTAAATGTCTTACAGTTAGCGTTTCACGGTCGCCACCTTCTTATGCATCATACGACGCCAGGCGATGACCTCAATAACGATCCTCATATTTTTGCCTGTATTTTACATAGACCCGGGCATTATATGGCACTCATTCGTGCAGCTGCCCAGTGGGAACTGTGGGATGGTGGGACGATGAGTCAGGTCATTTTCGACGTGAATGAATTTTTGCGAGCGTTGTCGAATCATACTTTATTCTGGATTAT
>BFEA01000001.1:5824948-5846108 GCA_003427395.1 Chara braunii
GGGAGAGAGAGAGAGAGAGAGAGAGAGAGAGAGAGAGAGAGAGAGAGAGAGAGAGAGAGAGAGAGAGAGAGTTGAGACTGGGTGACATTGGACTATGGACAGAGACATTGGGAGACTATTTTGGAGACTTCATGAGCGACATTTGTGTTGACGACATCTTTATTCCTCCTCTTCCTTCGTCTCTTCCCCCTCCTCTATGGATGTTTGCTGGCCTGGTGACCTTCGTCTGTGTGTTTGGCTCGAAGACCCCTTCCACCCTGCTTGATGATGACGAGTTTGCTGCAGCTGGTCTGCGTCATTGTGAGTCAGCTCGTGGTATATCAGTCTTCCGCTGTGCTATCTTTGCTCTCTGCTTGAGGTCGGTTCTTGGTTCTGATCTCTGCCTTATAGGCATGTGACAGCAAGCCTGAACAAGAAGAGAGTTGGAGCATCACACGAATACCTGCATAGCCAGCCCCTTTTGGGGTGTCTTCCGCTAGTTTTCTGATGTTTCCGGTCACGATTCCATCAAAGGTGTTTTTGGTACATGGATACTGCTGAAGGCCAAAGTTGGTAATCGTCCAAGCCAAGGGCCGTTCAGAGGCACTTTTTTCCGCTATACAGGTGGTACAAGGTTGGACCCCAAAGAAAGAAGTGGTAAGGTGCTTTCTTTTTCTTGTTGTGGCAGAGGGATTCTGCTGGTTGCGGGTATGCTCAGCATGGGGTAGACTTTAGGGTTTGGACAGTTCCCTCCGGACTTCCTATTTTGGCCGAGGTATCCTTTTGTGTGCCCTAACTCCATTGTTCATCCATGGAGTGTTTTGTTCTTTCTGTCTCCTCAGAATGATAGGTGTGATCCAGAAGGAGAGGGAGAAAGGAAAAATAAAATCATGTTTGTCTGCAGATGTGAAGATCACATGAACATCTCTTTAGAAGCTGGAAGGTATGGATAGCGTGAAATGGGACTTCGGTTATTTTGGACCTGAAAAGGCAGGACTCTTATGTCAATGATTGTACTATTGGACAGATGTGGAAAGGTACTTTGGCTTATTCTCATTGCAGAAAGGCATGAGTGGGTTCACTTTGTTGTTGGTCTGATAGCACAAATTAATGTGGGATGATAAATCTTTGATGTGGAAATGTACAAGGACGATGACAATTCCTGTGCTATCAGCTTGATGTGGAACGGGAATGGATGATGATAACACAGGGAGCTACCCTGGCAGCTAGCCTGGTAATCTTGGAAGGAGTATGTGTGGTTGTGGTGAAATGTGTGGTTTTTGCCGTATTGTATTGCGTACAAAAGTATTGATGATGGCTATCTTGTGACGTGTGTTCTCGTCCTTCTCTCCAGAGAATGAGGTGCTCTATCCTATGATGGTCACTGGGCCAAGTGGCGAAAAAGTGGAGCTAATGGTGAGCACTCTGTGTTCCCTCTCTGCACATCACTATCTCCTGCTTTTCCCAGCCTTTCTTCTCTGTGTTGCCCGTGGTTCTCCTCTCCCTCTCTCCCCATGCATATGATAGTCGGCTTCACAGATGGCTGACCTGGTGGGCTTGGGAATGCCGAGCTTGGTAAGCGTGGCAGGCGTGGTGTTTTTGGTGGTGGTGGGGGGGGATTGGGGGGAAAGTCTTCAATGTGCTCGAGCGTTAAGTCCTATGGAGTTTGGAGTTTTGGAACGAGTGAACCTGTGTCACCTTCTTTTTTGGGTATTCCTGGTGTCAAAGGTGGGACTTTGTTGTGGCACTTGTGGGATGCATGCGTATCTGTATGCACTATGAATGGTAAGGTTGGACTCGGTTGTGGCACTTGTGGGATGCATGCGTATCTGTATGCACTGTGAATGGTGGCTAGGGGCATCCTGTCAATGGAGGGCAGGGGTGAGCTATGTTTAGATGTGGGGCGTTGGGGAGGGTTGATTCTATCAAGGGTTGTTTTTTGTGGACTGGGGGGACCACTTTCAAAGAGAAGAAATAGGCTGCTGTCACTTCGTTGTAGCGTGATGGTTCTCGTCTTAGTGGTGTTGGGCTCAGTGGAGTGCCCTGTTACGATCTCCGTCGGTTGTTGTCCACACTGATATTAGTAGTGTTGGAATGTGCCCCCTTGTGGCAGAAAAGGACCAGTTTGGTGGAAGGTTCTGGTATGCCTCGCTAGAATGGTAGTACTCTCAGACACGGAAGAACGATGGGGAAGTGGGCATTCCTCCTGAACCATGGACTCCGTCATTTTCGTGATCAAACTGTTGCAGTATTAGTGGTCAGGTCTTTGTGCTCGCCTTGGCCCAACGGGTGGCTGCAGATTGCTCCCTGGCTGATGGCCTGAAGACCACTCTGAGCTATTTCCTGTGCTGTCCTGCAAGGTAGGAGTGCTGGATAAAGGAGAGAGACACACCTCAGTGGCTCACAGGAGTCAGATCTTGTGTGTTTGTGTGTCAATGTGCCTTGGGGTTCACTTCTCTGTGATTATTGCCTTGATTTTGTGCGTATGCCTGATAGCCTGGACAGCACCATGAGATGATTCAGACGCTACCATGCAAGTCAGAGGGAGTGCAGATAAAGGAGAGAGAGACACCACAACTTGCGCATTGTATGCAGTTCTCGTGTGTGTGTGTTGGTGTTACTGTGTGTTGTCTTCCGTGTGTCCGTGATGATTGGCTTGATCTGATCTGGATGATTGCATGAATACAATTGTTGTTTGACTGGTACGTCAATGGTGGTCACTGATGAGTGAGCGTCTACCAAACTGCTGGACTGTGCATTTCAACAGGTTCTGCCGACAGACACAGTGATGGATATAAGGCAGTTCCTTGCGGATGCCCCAGAGACGTGCTTCTATACGTGTTATGATCTCATTCTGACGCTGCCAACAGGAATGAGGTATCAGCTTATGGATTACCTTGAGCTGTCCGAGGTGTGCGATGTGGCAGCAGGGGGCTGCAAGTTGGAGATGGTGGATGGTGAGTTAGTGTCCTTGTTTGGGCTTGTCGTTGTTTTGCGTATAGCTAACAAGGAAGCCCCTTGCAGAACAATATGTTTTCGAGAGAGAGGAGTAATTGAATATTATCACTGGACGATGACTGCATCCCACTCTGCTATGTCGGAGGGAGCCTTTGCAGGGAAATCTGTGGGGTGATAACGCGTGGTTGAATTGGCAATTCCACTGAGCTTAAGCGCAGATCGGACTGTGAAGGTGTTCCTAATTCCAAGCACCAATCTCTGCATTAGTATGCATGCATTCATCGAATTTGGCTCTGCCTGCTGGGAGACACCAATCGCCTGAAAGCTCGGCCATAGATGATGTTAGGGTTTCTCGCTGCAGTTCTCTTTTGTGAAGTTTCAAAATCTGGCTCCGATCAGAGAGATGATTCTCTGAACGGAGACTGTAAGTATGTGGCAGGTGGAGCATCATTGTATGTATTTGCCAACTTGGGCTCTGCCTGCTGGGAGACACCAATCGCTCGCTTGAAAGCTGGGCCAGAGGTGATGTCAAGGTTTTTCACTGCAGTTCTCATTTGTGGAGTTTCAAAATCTGGTTCAGATCAGGGGGATGATTTTCTAAACTGAGACTAGGTATGTTGCAGATGGAGCATCATTATCAAGTATGCGGTACAATCATCAATAGGAAGTGCAGAGTGTGTGGCAAAATGGGTGAGAAAAAGGACATTTTTCAAAGATTTAAGGATTGTGCTTCAACTACATCTCAACCCGGAAAGGCCTGGAACCATTATGCAGATTAGGCTTGTGCTGGAAATCGGGTCCAGCGTCCCATATCCACAAGCTTTCGAAAAATGCTGCAACTGGACTAACAAAAGGAGAATCTTGTTCCTACAAATTCTGGGCCTCGTGTCTTGTCCGTCTACCCAAAGACCTGCATTAGCAAAGACACAACTCCCTTAAAAAAAAAAAAAAAAAAAAAGATTGTGCTTCAAGCCTTCAACTCCTTTTTGGGACATCTGTCAAAATTGGAACGATATGGAGAAGATTAGCATGACCCCTGAGCAAGGATACACAGAGAGAAGATTAGCGTCCCCTGCGCAAGGATGACACTCATAAATCGGAAAATGGTACCCACTTAAAAAAAATAAAAATTGTGCTTGAAGCCGTGAACTCCAAAAGCCATCTGTGTCTTCCCTTTCTCTGCGCGTCCTTGCATTCTCTCTCCTAACCCTGTCTGGCTTACTCTGTCATCTTTTTCACAGCGTGCAAGTGGGCTGTCATGACAGATGGGGTACGGGCGCCTCATGCCAAACCACACTGGCATGGGGAGCCTTGCCCCTGAGAGGCACAGTCAACAGGGAGAGCTGAAAGAAATAAAGACGAGAAACCGCAAAAGAGTTAAAAGGAAGAAAGACGACAAGAACTGCTCAGAGAATGGCAAAATAAATGGGTTCAGCGCCTCTCTTGCCATCTGCTCTTTTCTTCATTTGCTTCACTCTGAATCCAGAATGCTTGGTACATAAATTGAGCAAGAAAGGGAAAGCGGTAAAGGGCCGACCAAGAAATCCCAAAGAACGGTGGAAGGATTGAGAGTGAGACTAAAGACTAGAGTGTTTGGGAAATCCCATGACAGTGTGACCTAAATGAGTGGAATGGGGGAACGGTACCATTGGAGAACTGTATACTGTTTCTCATGTGTATCATATCAGGTGCATGAAGGTGTGGCCTTTGGAATTATAGCTGTGGAAACAAGTGGACTTGTGACTGTTTCTCTGATCAAATTGGGGTTTGGTTCTGGGGCTCATTGTGTGGTGGATAAGGTTGCAGCTAGGTACAATCAGTGATGTTTTTTTCAGAGTTGTGGTGCTTACAACATATCGTACTGTATCTGACATATCAACTGAAAGCATGAATGTAATGCATATTTTGATGTCTCTCTCTTTTCTATTTGCAGCATTTTATGATGATAGGACAGTTCGTAATCATGTTCGGCGGACAAGGGACTTGATATCTACTTCGAACATCCATATGTCTTTGTCGACAAAACTGGCAATGGAATTTGAGAAGTCGCTGGCAAATGGTACAGTGTAAATGCTCAACACATTGGTTCAGTGTTTCGTGATCGGTATCCCTTGCAGAAGTGTGTGTGTGTGTGTGTGTGTGTGTGTGTGTGTGTGTGTGTGTGTGTGTGTGTGTGTCGCATGCGTGGTTGAGGACAACTAATGTCCCATGGCAACTTTTCTCTATCTATAAAGGGGGATAGCTCAGATTATTACGAATTCTTACAGTATTGTTTGCTTATCAACACCACGTAGCATTGAGCTATAGGGTGGCTCCATAGGTAGGTATAAGGTGAAACATGAACAGCATGAAGGTGAGGTCGTGCCTGGTCTGGCTGTGTGTCAAAGCATTATAAGGGCATTCTCACGCTTTCATCGATGCATCTGATTGTTTTTATGAGCGTATGAAGCCAAAACATATCAAGCCAGAAAAGTCTTAGTGTGATTATGCTGTGCAGCCCTTTCTCTGTTTGAGGTTTTACATTGTTATCAAGATGTTGACGTGCATTTGTCACGGTCATGCCCTGGTGCCAGTAAGGTGGGAACGCAGGATATGGTGTGCATAGAAGAACAGAACAGTCGTCTTTTCAACTTTCTTCTCCCTGACGTGAATGTCATAGGGTGTGCAAGTAAGCTCAGTTCACTCAGTTGTGAGTCCCAAGAGGATACGATTTTTGTGGAGCCCAGTGCTGGACTGCAGAAGGTACTGGTCCTATAAGAGAAGCACCGAGGGAAAGTGTTTGTGTCAGGTGTTGTGTTTTGTGTATAAATCTTCGCCACTGATACGGAGGGGGGGGGAGTTGAGCTATGAAGTGCTGCGAAGCATTATGGAGCATTGATGTTATTGCACTCGAGATATGATGCATTTCTTCTGTTCTTTTTTTTTAAATATGAACAAAATACAGCTGTCTTCTCCTCCTATGGGGACATTTGTATTTTTTTACCTGCCCTATTTTCTTCCCTCGTTTTACCTCACACTAGCTACCGATATCTACCCACAAGCCCTACAAGGCAGATATTGAATCACCTCTCTTCAGGAAGAGCAGCTACTACCCCAGACAAGCAAGGGGTGCAACAGCCTATTGGCACATCAAGGGAACCCTTTTTTTTTTTCTTTTTTTTTTTTCCGGTTATGGTCCTGGCTCCTTCTATTCTGGGGAGCGTCAGTCCGGTTCCTATTCCACCGGCAAGTCAAAATAAGCATTACATCAATGACACTCACATACGCTTCCTTCCGTCAGGCCGAAGGATCCCTGAACAGCATTGATTGCTCCACCGTGGTGGAGGATTGACTGTCAGCTTGCCCTATCCCACTCTTTCCTCTCAGACCTAGGTTCCAGGTCTGCCAGATAGCACCATTGGCCCTAGAAAGAGCTCATCYGATAAACTTGACGGCCTGTATCTTCCCCATGCATCTCCCTACCCCTTTGGAAGATCTGTGATAAACCCTACACCCTAAACCCTATGCCTGCGCCCGACTTCCAATAGTCGAACTCTATCCCTTTCTTTTTTTTTTTTTTTCCTCATCCAAACTGTCTGGAATGAACCTTGAGAAATGTCCATTGCTAAACCCTAAACCCTTGATCTTACTGCCACACTCTAGAATGTGTCCTATAAACAGTCCTTAACTCACCCTAAACTCTATCCTCACCAACCCATCCTCTATGTCTATGTGGTTCCCTTAAACCCTAACCTCATCCTAACTGTCTGGAACGTGTCCTCTCCAAATGAAGGATAAATTATTATTCTTTATGATTGCAACTGCTCCTTGCCCCAAGATATTCTGATTAAACCGTTTCATTATCTCTTCCGCTTGTCCCGGATGGAGTGGTACTCGTTTCCTTACTACTTTCCATTGTGCTCTAAAATCTGTTTCAACCAACGTGAGAAATATCTCCCTTGCTTCCTGTATGTGCATTGGCCTATCTTCAAAAGTAACTTGGCACCTGCGTTTCCAGATAGTCCAGAGACTATACTGTCGCACTAATTTAAAAAGATGTTTCTCAAAGTTCTGCCATAGRTTCGGGATGTTGAGTCCCAACATAAGGGAGATTTTAGACTCAGGAAAAGAAGACCTTGTAATCTGTCCCCATATGTTCCTCACTTCCCCCCAAAACTTACCTGCTTCCTCACATGCTATGAGGCAATGCAGCATTGTTTCCGGATCCCCCGATCTACATACCCGGCATGCAGCACTGTCCGCGCTCCTCTGACCCAAACTTCTACGCTCATCCAACCAAGCATTGACCGGAAGTGYCACGTGAGCTATCAACCACTGCATACTTCTAACCAACCCCAACCGTATAGCTGTAATACTTGACCAAGGTATTTTCGTTAACTGATTACGTGGAATGTCTACTCTCKTTTCCCATCTCTTTGTCAATAAAGGCGCGAGCGTATGAGCCCGTCTTCTCAATCWATACCCAGAACTAGTAGTATAATGTAAGATGTTAATTCTTCTTTCTACACCTRTACCTCTATTCTTGAGCTTCCAAGCCCATTCTACCGGATCCACTTCCAGATCTTCAATTGATACTGATGGACTATAAATTGTAAAATCCTCTGTCTCCACTACCCTCACCTTCCTCAGATATTGTTTAAGAATAACTAACTGAACTTTAGAAGTYATGTCCAGAAGAGAAGTTGTATTGGATGGATGGGTAATTTCATACTTATCTGCATGTAGCCAATCYTGCTTTGAAGAATCTTGATTCCATATCCTGAAGGCTTCCTTAGGTTCACTATCATAGTTCCATGTGGCCCAGTCCCCCTGCTGCCATTTTATACCCTCCTGTAGGACTTGTTGCCACCTTTGTGGTATTGCCCCTAAGACAATCCCCCGATTATCATCTAATTTATGACATCCTTTTAATTGAGTCCTTAATTCTCCCACTGTTTTCCATCTCCCTTCCCTGTCTTCCCAGATATGCTTTACTTGCCAAACCCCATGCTCTACCCATCTTCCCCACTTTGCGTCTTTTATKGACAGTATCAGCGGMTYCCCTTGTGCATCCCTAATACTCTGATTACCAAACAAAGGTTGTCTAAGAATTTCTTCCCTCGTGCCTGGCTCCTTAACTTTTGCTGGGAAAATGTCCTTCCATAGTCTCAATAGCTGTACCCAATACGATGTTTTCGCTGCTTCATTGTCAGCCCCCTGAATACCTCGTACATGTCCTCCCACCTTAGGCCAATTACTACACATTAACCAAAACAAGCCTGACATATTCTGGGGCGTTTTGAATTTAGCCATTTGTCGTATTCTGTGCAACACTATAGAGGTCCATGGTAGCTTGTGCTGTGTTAAGAGTCTAACCACCCACTTCGTTTGCAATGCCTTTAGTTGAGTATCTGGGTCCAGAATTCCCAGCCCCCCCTGTTGTTTTGGAATGGTGACATGCTTTTTACCTCACCTTATTTTTGGGGGACAGTTGTATTTTTTGGGGGACAGTTGTATTTTTTTCCCTACCCTATTTTCTTGTCTTTTTACCTCACACTAGCTACCCGTATCTATGTCCTACCGACAAGCCATACAAGGCAGATAATGGATCACCTCTATTCAGGAAGAGCAGCTACTATCCCAGACAAGTACAACAGCCTATTCGCACATCAAGTGAACCCGGATCTAAGACTAAGTCCACAGCTAGGATCTAGGGCTAGGGTCTAGGGCTAGGGTCTAGCGCTAGGGTCTAAGGCCACCTTAAGTTTACTAACCATGTTTCTACATCGGCTAGGGTCTAGGGCTAGGGTCTAAGGCCACCTTAAATTTACTAACCATGTTTCTACATCGGCTAGGGTCTAAGGCTAGGGTCTAAGGCCACCTTAAATTTACTAACCATGTTTCTACATCTACCTACTTCTGCTCTGTGCAGGGAGCAGTACCCAAGCTCCTAACACCTGGCATGGGCTGGAAAGAATCACTTCCACAACCAGCCAGGAGGCCCAAGCCAACAATGTCCGCGGGTGAACCTGAAGCATCCCCCAGGAGGCCACGGGTATCGAACCCACGACGAGCGCCACTTACGTGCTCAACCAACTGAGCTAGCCTGCGTGGGCAACATGATGCATTTCTAGTATTGTGATTTGTGAAATGATTGCGATAGGCTCTGGGTGTTGCCGAGTGTCCTGTTGCATCGTTTCTTCCAGCTCGCCCACAATGTCACCTTGCCGATCAAGCCGAAGCTGGTCTTTTCTGATTTGTCAAAGTGGGGTGGCATGTTAGTCCAGAGGAGGAGTTGGTGAAATGATCAGGTGAACGGATATGTTCTGTGCGATTCCAAGAGAAGTGATTGATTTTGTAATCACTCTGGCATGCGTGTCGTTGATACCTTGCGGGTGAGGGGTGGGGAGTCATCATGGTGGCTGCAGTGGGGTGAGGCGAATCTGTATCACCGATGCTTGAGGTGGAGTCGTGAAGAGGGGAGAGATATTGGGTTTAGTGTTGTGCAACCGTTCTTTGAATTGCTGTCGAGTCATTTGAGTACTGTGCTCCCTACAAAAAACAGTGATCCTGTATAGTGAAATTTTAGTTGGAACTTGAAAGCAGGCTCTTACATGACAGTGTGCATGTGTGATAGTTTTCTAGATGGGAAGGTGCTCCCTAGAAAAGGCCTTGCGCATGTGATGATTTCAGAAGTTCTGTAGCAAGGATGTGCCTGTCCTACCTGGTGAGCATGTAATTGCTAGGCAGCTGGAGCTTGGGATAAAGATGTAGACAGGAATATTGTGGAAGCGTGTAGGCCTTTGTGCCGAGGTCTGAGCTTACTTGACATGTGTCTTGAGTCTTGCAAGGACTTATTGTTGCATTGGCTACACAGCCAACTTTTGTTGTCATCGACCTTCTGGCATTTTCGGCAAATGAAATGCGGAGTATTGCATGATCTTAACCTTGCCCAGGGCTATACGTGTGTATTCCGCTGGTGAAAATTCACAGGGAAATCGGCCCCTGAGACATCATCTTCCAAAAGCATAGGAGCTGCCGCGAAGTTGGATGCAGACAAAGTGGATGGGGTTGCAGGAGGGACGGATGGTCTTGGGTTTATGGAGGACTCAGCAGGGCACCTTCTCAGGCTGCTTGTGGAAGCCCAGGCTTCTGACCCGGACGGTTCATCCTGCCTGGGAAAACTGGCGTTCTCTTCGCTTAACCCAGTCCCTGGGTATAGAAGGTATGTTATCTATGGAGTTTGCAGACGATGCGGTCTGTATCTTTTTTGGCCTGGTGTGGTCTACGGTGTGGGTTCAAGGTTGCTGTTGCCATGATCCTTGCTGGATTCAATGATGAAATCAGCCGACAATTGGCTATGAAGTTTGACTCAGCACCACAATGACAAAATAATGGAGAAGAGGGGACGAAGAAGAACAAGACAAAGTAGAGAAGAATTGAAAACAGTCCCTACAATACCTCTCTCCCTTGTGTTATTCACAATGTCCTCCTTCATCAAAGTGTCTCAAAGAACGAATGGAAGTTTTCACAAAGGATGGACAATGAATGAGTGCCAAGGCAGCCAAGTGTCTTTTCCACCCTTGAAAGATTAAGAGTGGGATTAGTGTATCCAATGCCATCTGCAATTACGTACGGCTGTAAGCTCACTCCTGAAAAAAGTGGACCTGTGAAGGCGTAGGAAAACGCAAAGTGCAAGGATGTATAATTGCGTGTATTGACGTCTGTGTTGTGACAGTGTTGCGCATGGCCTAGAGACCCCCCACAAAAAAATTCAGATTTTTCTGAACATTTGCTGATAGGGTGGTATTTGGGGGGGGAAGGGGGGGTAGAAGGGGTTTTGGTGGGGATAGGAGAGGTATAGATGGGGAATGAATCTTTAAAGATTCTTATTATTTATTCTACTGGCCCAAATGATCCAAAAATTTGGTGGCATACACCTAATGCAAGGTGGAAGCCACATGCCTTTTTTTTTTTTTTTTTTTTTTTTTTTTTTTTTTTTTTTTTTTTTTTTTTTTGCGCTAGGTCGGACATACCCTGTCCGGTCCGACGTCCGACCAGACGTCCGGTCGGACATCCCGGACGGTCAGGGGGGTCCCGGACGTCCGGCCCGGTAACCTAGCTAAAAATGGGATTAGAGCAGATGGTTTGCAGCTTAACAGGAGGGCAGAGGGTGCATCTCCTAGTGCTAGATGCGGCGAAACAAGGATAGGATTGTTGATCGTTCAAGCAAACATGTGCTGGTAGCTTAATGTACTAGTTGTGGGAGGCATTTGACATGTTATTAAACTCTCGGAGGGCATCCTTGTCTAGGCGCGTTTCGATAATGACGTTCGTTGGCATGATCTTCAAGCCGGGCTGCTCACTTGTATGCTTTCATTGATGATGTTCTTTCATGGGGGCAATTATATCAGATGGGTCGTGTGCATATTTAGGTATGCGACTACGGGTCTGCTCTGATGGCTCGCTTTGTATGAGTGTCTTTGATAAGGCGGCGGCCCGGGATTTCCGTGTCGTTTGTTAGCCGAGTGCAATCTCCAACATCCCTTCCCATCACAACCGACATGTCTCTGACCTTTGGGAGCTGTGGGACAATGGCACCATGGTCCATGCCACGACTAATGCTACGGGTTTCTTACGTAACGATGCTGTTTTCTTGCCACGGCAAACCGTCCGCACACTCTTTTATGCCGAAGATAATTGTATTGCAAATGGATGACAACGTATCAAAAATCCTGCAACCTTGTCCATTGCACAGCTACAGACAGTGTTACACTTGGCTGCAGCCATCATCGACTCTTTCACAACCACTATAATGACTTGGTTTCTGCATTCACGTGGGTGGAGAGGACTGACCCTCCTCTCCTGACAGGCACCCTCTGCATCTGGACACACTGTCCATTTTGCGGCCATGGGAGTTATACTGAATGCACAGTCTTTTGTGGTGCCTGTGTTCCTTCATGTTAGCGTGCAATTGGCATGTCATGTGTTGGGTGTGTTTGGTGAGCATGGTTAATGCTAGCTGTCATGGCAATTGTTTTCCAGGTCCTCGTCCGTCTCATCCTTGACCTCTCTGTCATCAAGGACAGACTGATTCCTGAGCCTTCTCTTATCCTTTCCTATGCGTTCATCTTCATTCCGCACTCCTTACTTTCCCCGTCTTTCCCTTGGTCTTCCTTTGCTTTGTCTTCTTTGCATCTTTTCTCTCTGTTTATCCCCTCCCCCTTTTCTCGGCCTCTTTTTCACATTGTACAACTGTGCAGTTATGGCATACGAGGAATGTGGGCAGCTTGTGTTCAACTTAATCAACATGGCAAGCCTTGTATGCGAGAGGCCAAGTAAAGGGGGAGGTAAAAGGAGCAACAGTAAGGAAAGAAACAAAGAACAAAGAGCTGCATAGGAAGTGGCAAAAGCGGTTTCATTGTGGTCTTCATGTTTCGAGAAGAGGTTAACAAAGCCCTGAATTTTAAGTATTTTTTCAGGGTCATTATAACAAACGTCCCATACCGTTTACGCCGCACTTGTCACCAGTCCACAGAGTGGACACCAAATAAACCAACGGCAAAAAAATAAAATAAAAACATTTGATCAAAGGGGCCTTAAACCCCAAGGCCAAAGTGTGTTTTCATGCAAAATTCACTCTTTTCAGTTTTCAGGATTTTCAGGATTTTTCAGGGCTGGCCAAAACAGTGAACTCCAAGACCCCAACAAACACCAAACTTGGCACACACAAACCTTGACCAAAAAAAAAATAGGGCAAAAAAAAAAAAAAAAAGAAAGCTGGAAAAAATGATCTCCAATGCACTTTTCAGGGTTGGGGGTGTTACCTTGGGGCTGCATAGTGGGGGGTTTGGGGCTGCATAGTGGGGGGTCCCTGTTAACCTTTGGTGCATGTTTCTCGTATATTTTTACCGTTTTTTGTTTTTCAAAGTGCGCTCTTTGGTTGATAGATGTGTGACAATATATGGGTGTTTTCCCTTAAATTTGTTTGGGGCGTTTTTCTTTTAATGCGTCTTAAATTCTTAATGGGTATGCTGGGTGCGATCTTTGTTGAAGGTTGATGTTGAGTTCAAAGAAGCTTTTGCTAAGGTCAGAGTGTCGGTTTCGCTCTTAGATGTTCAGTTGTAGGCGCTCAGATACATTCGGGGAGTCATTTCGTCTCATTTGCGTAACAGAGCTCTCGGGACATGAAGTCATGAATAGCTCTTTGGTGTTCCACTATTTCTTTTTTGCATCAGAGACATTTATACTTTGTTATTTGTCGCTTGTTTGACATGGGTCTTCCTTGCAGTTGCAGCGTGCATTTTTAACAGGCTTCCGTGTTATGACTGCTGTGGCTTCCAGCAAGAAATGGTGCTTGCAGGGACTCATGTTTTGGCCAATTAATGTTTTGGATGTGCAGGCTTCAAGGTGACATCCTTTACCTTGACGTGGTTACTTTAGAGGGGAAGAAACTGTGCATTACTGCACACCAGAGAGGTTTCTTTGTGAATAAGACGACCGCAAGTGTGCTGAACCCGGAGCCGGCATCACCGCGCCTGGAGGCGACAACACTTGTGGGATTGCTCAAGAAGGCTAGTGACAAGTTTGCAGCAGGTAAGAGTGGGTGACAAATGTTTTTTTCTTGTTCTTTTTGTTTTCATTGTGTCTGTCACCAGCAGCAGTGGGAGTACCTTTCTTCCCGCAATTACCAGGAAAGTGCAACGTATCTCAGCTGGATCACAACTGGAATTCTTTATGAATCTTGCAGGCAACAAGCGAACGGTTCAATCCTTTCAACGTGGAGCTCACTCCAAGCTGAAGCCTTGCTTTGATGATGTCATCACCCCCGGGAGCTGGAGAGATGGAATTGCTATAGTTTGAGTCTGCACAACCGTCTATAGGAACCAGATTGGCAGATCCTGCGAACCGTTTCTGAATGGACAAAATGACAAATTCTACGTTGTTGGCAAGTGAGCCGCGGCATTGTATTCATTGAATTTCATTCATTATTAGTATTATTGATGCTTTCCTCCTCTCGTCTACTTCTTCTCCACCCTCATCTATTTTCTGGTTGAGGCTATATTGTGTGAGAGGAATAAAGATATGCATGGTGCTTTCATTGTGAGCTTCACATGAGTGGGTTCATTACTGACTGTTTTAATTCAGCAATTTCGTCCAGAGCCCATGGTCGACTTTCGGCATATTGTTCTTTGCAGATGGTTTCTATCAATTTCTTTGCAATTCCATTCCCGCCTTCAGCCTAGAGGACGCTCCCACTAAGAACTCGCCACCTCAGCACCCATCTCTACTGATGTCACTGATGCAGTCTCTCTGCAGCAGTCTCTCTCTACAGGCAGGTTCAACGTCCAGGACGTCCTAAAAACCACCGGTCTCCAGAAGCAACCCGCTGTCTCAACCATTGGATGTGTGTGAGATCTGTGGCTGTGGCCGACTCCTCAGAAATGTTTGACTCTCGGTATGCTGTCTGAGTTAGGGCTGACTCTTCGACTTTCCTACAGTCAACTGTGGTCTCTGGAGTGCACGCGGTGCCTCTTTTGATCCTCGTCCTAGTACCTTCTGACTGGAGAGCTTCCCAACCCCCCCTCAAACGCAGTAGATGGGATTTCTGACCTCTGAACATTCTGTACCAACAGCCATGACCGTAGATTGTGTCTGTGCAGATTTCGCACTGGGTTCTTTGCTGGTCTGTCTAAGTGATAAGAACTAGAATTGTTTTAGTGTCCCATGGGGGAAACTTGAGCACTTGTATGCAGTGAGAGGAATATGTTCAGTGAAAGGAATATTTTATTATTTTCTAATTTGCTTGGCTTTATATTGGGTGGCAGGGTTTGCAGATGTGTGGGAGAAGAAAAGTGCTGGTCACCAGTTCGAGAATATGCAGCTCTCTTTGCCACCCAACCCTTGGCTTGGTGCGACTCCGCCAGCAGGTATGTCTGCCTGCCTGCCTGCCTCTTTCACCTGATCGATCTTGCGTTCTATGTGGCTGTTCTTTACTAGGTATGGCCGAGTCTCCATGTCATCCCTTCTCTTCATGCCTGATCGTGCTCTGCTGCAATCAAGCTGTCACCCTGTTCGAATGCAAGTCGACTACCCGTAGCAGTGTTTTCAACAGAGGCTTGTGGATCTCCTTTAGTTGGCAACCATGCATGGCGCAATTGAGTTTGCAAATCTTGAAAGGCACAGCTGCCATGTGTGTACATGATGTAAGCTCTGTGTTTTTCTTGGTCGATGTGCTGTTACTTGTCATAGACTCGGGGAGATACGGAAAGAGAAAGCGAGGGAATGGGAAGTGAAATCTTATCGTGTCTGGGAATACTTCGTGTTCGGTTGTCTTGGGATTTGCTGGTTGGGAAGAGATGCAGGCTGCATGCTGAAGGGAGTGGATGCAGACAACCTTGTGAGTATGCTGTACAGAATGCAACGCATTTTCGTGGTGAAGTATAACAATGCCATGGGCCACTGAAGGAGTGAACCACTCCCAGTTGACAGACACTGTAGGGAAGTTAACCTCTGTGACGTGTTTGGTGAACTTTTGGAGGTGTTTGCAGCTGCATGTGATGCCTATTGTGGCGGCAGAAACAATGTTGAAGCTTTTGTGCAATTGTGTTGTTCGAGCAGCTCATGTCCGTGATGTTGCAAGGGCGGAAGAGGCACTGCTTACTCCATATGGGACTGATGTGACGGGTATTCAGAGGGACTGGAATGAAGAGCTACAGAGCTGCAGGGAGCTACCAAGAGAATCTCTCCAGGATCGGTATGATGACCTCTGAAGCCTTTAGCCGTTTTTGCTGTGTATTCATCTTGGCAAGAGGAGATGACTTGTATCCTGTTAGTAGAGCAGGGGCTGATGAATCGGGGTTTTTGAGTATGGCGGGAAAGGTGAAGTGTACGGATGATTCACGTTCTGGATGAGGAGAGGGGATTATATAATACATCAGGGACAAGGGTGGCAAAGGGGTAAAGAAGGACACTGGCAAGGGAGCTGCCTGGAACGATTCAGATCGTCTTTGTTTTACTGGCTTATTCATGGAATGTGAAGGGGGGGATGCGCAGGAGGTGGGGAAAGATTAAGGGGAGTTTTAAGTGATGGTTTGTGCCCAACTTTCTGTGGTCTCTGCATTTTGGCAAGTAGTGAGCTGGGGTCCGTTAACTGATTCTTTGCTCACAAAGTTGCACACTGAAAAAGGCATATGCACACCCTCCATGGACAGCGACAACGGATGCATCGGAATCTTTCATGGACTGCCTCAGCATCCAAATGTGGTCCTATGTTAGCTCGTGGTTTTCTCAGACTCTAGGCTGCTAAGGAGTGTTTTGTATTCTGTTATGTTGGCGACAATAGTTGAATTGTCTTTGGTCGTCTTCTTTTGTTCGACAGAAGGTGCACCAAAGCATTTGTGCACTTTGCGGCACAGGGTAATCAAGGCATCGGAAACAACTATTACCACATTGTCTTGAAGTCTCCACATATCAAACAATTTCCTGATAAGGATGCTTTGCGTGGCTGCTGTTGACTTGTGTGTTGAGTGCCTACTGGCCATGCGCTGTGAGCTGGGACTCGGCAGGCGTGGCTGGTGTGGGAACACTGGAAGTGCTAGTGCGGAGCACTGTCGCCAGTCTCTACACCTCCCCTCTGTGCCAGCTGGCCTACAGCAGTGTCCCTTATCCAACATTGTCGTTAAATTGCACCCAACAATAATGGCTAAGGTCCTGCTAATGCGGGCCACGAAGGCCAGTGGGATATCTCTAGACGGTAGAGCACCAAGCATGCACATGAGGCAGAATTGGAATGGTAGTTATTGAACCCACAACCTCCTGGGTGCAACTTCTGTGCCTTGCTAACAAAGCAAGCCCGATTGACCGAGAATCAGAAAATTTAGAACGTATAAGAAAAAGAAATCTTTGGAAAATTAATTAGTAATTTTTTTATTATTATTTCTCCGGCTATGATCTGAAAGAACATTTATTCCAACCATGGATAAACAACCGGAAGCTAGCAGGGAGGGGATCACTGTTTGCTTCACGATAAGCTGCTGCAAGGTCCTCTCAGCCGCAATGCAGGAGTGACTGTGAGTACTACATATTGCATGTTTTCTTTTGACTGGCTGGTCAGATATGAATGGGAACAACACTTGCTAAACCACCACGACCCCCGATACTGTTTTTGCCGAGCCTGAATTTCATTGCGCAGCAAGTTTTGCCGAGCCTGGGTCCCATACTTATTTCTAGACTGGTATTCACGGCCGTTACATCCCGAATAGAACAAAAAAAAGAAAACAAAAAAAGAAAAAAAAAGAAACTTCGCCACATGCCGTGATAGCCATCAGATATATTCTATGAGGTGCTGGTGAGACTGTGCCCTCAGTGAGGGCATCTGTCCCTTATGCTGCTATCGCGGTCCAATACAGGATGCTACAGTGCAGGTGTGAGTATGACGTGAGTGAGGCAGTTGGCCGCCCCCAGTGGAATCCGCCCTGCATCGTAGGCAGGGCACCAACGAGAAACGAAAAGCTGGAACTAGTGTGAGGTATTAGTAGAAGGCGAATCTCTAGTGTAGGCAGACAGGACTCAGGGAGGGGAGTAGGAGGTAAGGGATAAGGGCAAAGGAAATTGGAAGGCAGGAGATGGTGGACAGTTAAGACAGGAAGGTCTTAAGAATGTGGATGTGGTGGGAAAGTGAGGTAGAGGGAAGGTAGAGCTGAGGCAACTAGGATGGCAATGAGTTGAGCAAGTAACATGCGGCCAGAGGGGCTGGCAGGTCACTTGCAATGACTTGCTGATTTCTGCTGCCGAGATCTGACTGCGAGGTTGTATAGTCGTGTCCTACGGTCAGATCCGTAATTTTGTTTGTGTCAGGGACTAACCGCCGGTCCAGTCCTGAGGGAAATTCGTGAGGGACATATCTGCAATTTACACAAAATTGCAGGCCCGAGTTCCCCTTATCCGTTACTGCCCTTAGCAGACCCGGGCTATCACTAGGACAGCAGGCCCATCTGGGCCTTGGGCTGTAGAGATGGTTTAGACGCCGTATAGCCGGTTAGGGCCCAGGCCGAGCAGGCCAAACTGATGCGGTACCGGTCCAGTAGGTCTAGGTCTAGGGCAGGCTGGTCTATTAATAGGACTGAGCCTGTAGTTTAGGGACTTTTGGCTTTTCATTTCCACGATGCAGCGTTGTGAGCCAAGCAAGTAGGTGGTGGTGATTGTCTACAGGCGGCATCCTGGGACCCTCGCCGTGGACGGCAGCCATAGCCTGCCTTCTGGAGGTTGCCATAGCTGGGGCATCCACAGCGCATCTACCCCTGGGGGTATCTGCGTCTGGCTGGGCTAGACCGAGGCTCTTCACTGGGTACTCGTGGGTGGACCACTGTCGCCCATCTCGCATCTGGAGATATCAGGGCTGTGTCAGTGGTGTGGCAGCCATAGCTGCCTGTTTCCTCGTCAGAGTTGTTCATCGGCACTGAAGACTTCATCCCGGGACCTGTTCTTCATCTGAGCGGTGGGCGGTGGCCTCTGGGAGGCCTTCTCAGTGTTGCACTACTAACTGTGTGTAGGGTAGAGAGTGGAGTGTGGAGTTCTGAGGGTGGTGAGATACTGAAACAAACTCTGTGATGATAATTGGTCCGAGTTGGCTCATCATTGGTGTAAATCCTATTGTTATCCTCGCAGGTGTCTTCTTGTGATTGGTTGTTGGGAGTATTGTCAGAGAGTGAGAAATACTGTGTGTCTCTCCCCATCTGTGCATGGTTGTATTTCGCTGCCTACTTTGATCTGTGTGCAGTTTGGACTGTCTCCTCTCCCCTTCGTCTTATGCATGTATGGGCGTGTATGAGATTGTCTGTGTGTGAGTGGCGGTGAAAATCGTCAAACAACCAAGTTCATAACACACTCCTCCCCCCTGTGCCTGGACCCCTTGGACCTTATCCTGCAGTGTGACTGGGTGCTGCTAATAATTTTCCGGACTTGAAGGAGAATCACCAAGGAAAGGCCAAAAGGCAGGGGGTGTTGGCGCTGTGGGAACCCCCCCTTCAATAGGCGGCTCGAGCCACAAGGGCAGGCTGTCTCTCTTCGCTGTCTCTTCCCCCCCCTTTCTTGTTTCAAATTGTATAAAAAACAGTGCTTGCCGGTGATAAGCAACCGGACTGATGCCCCCCACAATAGAAGGGGCTGGTGTTGTTGGGTAAAAAAAATCGAAAGAACAAAACAAAACATAAGCAATCACGTTCCCCACATGCTGGCCACATGCTTTCCTCAGAGCACTGGTGTGACTTCCACCTCGTGAGGGCCTTCCCCAAAGTTGCTGGTTTCAAAGTTCTAAGATAAAAAGAACGGAAAAAAAAAAGAAACTTCCCCACACGCCGTGATAGCCATCAGATAGATTCTATGAGGTGCTGGTGAGACTACCCTCAGCGAGGGCATCTGTCCCTATGAGAAGCAAATGAGGGACAAAAAAAAAGAACTTACCTTATGCTGCTATCGCAGTCCGGTGGAATCTGCCCTGCCTCGCGGGCAGGGCACCAACGAGAAACGAAAAGTAGGAAAACAAAAACAAACACAAGGAATCACGTTCCCAACATGCTGGCCAGATACATTCCTCAGAGCACTGGTGTGGCTTCCACCTTGTGAGGGCCTTCCCCGAAGTTTTAAAGTTCTTAGTTCGTTTTTTTTTTCTTCTCACTGTGGGACTGCGGGGTCCGAATGCTTTTTATTCTTTTTTTCCAACCGACCGTATGCCAGACCCCCAAACTTTTCGGATGAAGTCATTTTCCCAAATTGGACTACAGCTTGGAAAGGTAGTGGTGGGGTTTAATGGGAAAAAATGATTGACGGGGTTATGGCGATGATGATTGGTTTCTGGTTTTTCTTAATTAAGTAATTTATTGTTTAAACTTTCAGGGTATAGTCCCAGCCAATTTTGTTGGAAATGGTCTTACATTACATGCCTCTTTCCTATTCTAAACGACTTTCCCTTGTTTTTTTCTCTGTCCTCGTCACGTTTCAGTGTTCAGTGTGCCTGTGACGTGCCTGTGGTGCTGCACATGGTGCATGCCTTCCAATTTCAATGGGAACAAGGCATTGTTGGCGATGATGATTGGTTTCTGGTTTTTCTTAATTAAGTAATTTATTGTTTAAACTTTCAGGGTATAGTCCCAGCCAATTTTGTTGGAAATGGTCTTACATTACATGCCTCTTTCCTATTCTAAACGACTTTCCCTTGTTTTTTTCTCTGTCCTCGTCACGTTTCAGTGTTCAGTGTGCCTGTGACGTGCCTGTGGTGCTGCACATGGTGCATGCCTTCCAGTTTCAATGGGAACAAGGCATTGTTTCACAGTGGACGCCACAGGGCGAAGGGTTTATCATGTGGTCAATTGGCCATGGTTATCGAGTATGTGGTTCTGTACTCCTTCTAGGAGGACCCTCCCACCCCCCCCTAATGGAGTGATTATGTTATAACAGTAATTGGCTGGCTTTTGTGGATGACCAGGGTAGCGCTTGAGCAATGATGCCTGCTCCTCATGCTCTTGTTTCAAACATTCTGTTGTGGTTTTGGTTTGTTCTCGGATCTTATACAACCACCTCATTGGCTCTGTTTTTCTGGTTTCAACCGTGGTTTTGCAGGATAATCCGTGATAGGGCTTTGTATAAAGTGACATCTGATTTTGTCGAGGCTGCGGTCAAGGGTGCAAAGGCAGTGGTTGGACACTCCATCACACCGATCAATCCAACAGATCCAGAGCGCTTCCATATGTAAGCTTCATTTCTTGCTGCCAGAGCTCCCCTTGATGACTGACTGAAGTCTTTACAGTTTGTGGGTCAGTGTCAGTGCATTGCTCCGCCGTTGGAAGGTTGTTTATTAGTCAACAAGTATGTGGGAAGCTTTGCTATCATCTTTGTTTGGGAAAATTTTCGAGATGCCCCTGAAATTTCCATTAATTTACCGTGTGCCCCTCTGAACTCCGACTTACCCTGTCGTGGCCCTGGGGCCTCTGAAGTTTTTAGCAGGCCCCTGTCAGCAAGGGGCACAACTTTCCGCTATGCCCTTACCGGACGGCGGATGGCGTTTCGTCGGTACCTCCTCCAAATGCCCTCACAAGGGCCATGCATCTTTCTGTGACGCCCTTGCAGCAGGCCACCGAAAATGCAGCAGCAGTCAGTCTCTTCACGTTCGCTGGTTGGAGTTGCTGCCGTGCGAAGGTGAGTGTGTGTGTGTGTGTGTGTGAGAGAGAGAGAGAGAGAGCGAGAG
>BFEA01000001.1:5869272-5897066 GCA_003427395.1 Chara braunii
ATCCAGGGTGATCCAGAAGTGTGAGCGAACAGTGGTGTTGGACACAGTGACGAGAGTTGGGATGTATAGGTGCTGATGCACCATAGCCTGTTGAAACGAGTTTGCATCTAAACTGTGTTCTTGGCTTCCATATCTCTGAGCTTTGAGTTGGGCGCTATGGCCAGTGTGAATCACCATCTGTTTGTAGGCATGCGAAGCGAAGAAGTGAGCGAGTCTGATTGCGCATGTGTTCTGTTACTGTTTTCCTTTGCTGTGAAGAAGGGAGGCAGTGTGTGTTGGAGGCTTGCACTGGTTATTGAAAGACACTGGGAGGGGTACTGTTGTAGGGAAGGTTGTGCTCCTTAGGAAAAGGTGGTAGCCAGGGAGGCGAAATTGCACTGGCATCCCGGGCGATTTTTTTGGCATATGACTGTTAACCCAGCATTGTGTGCACATCATCAAAAAGCCTGACGATGGAGGGATTGCTGATTGGTGGTGGCAATATGGAGGATAACTGGGGTGCTAAGGGTGAAATTTATTATACTTTGATAATCAGCAGCGGCATTGAGATCTGTGTGTCATCCCTGCCGAAGGGTTTGTATACTTTCAGAATCCAGTGTCCCTGCCAAAGGGACTGTCGCGTAGTAGTACGGTGTTGAAAATGGCTGCCCGCTTCAGTCCTGGCAGCTGACCAGGTGCAGAGCCAGTGGCGGTCGGAAGGGTTAGGCAGGATAATATTTCCTATCCATTATCTGGAACTGGGTTGATTTGTTGGCCTGCATGATCTGTTTGGTGTCAGCTTATTAAGCCCATAGTCTGTAAGTAGATGGTGGAGGAGAGTCAGGGAACGGTAGTTTAGGCCTAGGTGGCGTGTTCCAATGTACCTGAACCATTTATCTTCTTGATGCCAAGTAGTGTGATCCAGACATATAACGAGGGTTTGTGAGAATGGGTGAAGTCTGTTTCAGCTGGCCGCAATGGTACGGGTAGTGGAGTGTTTGCCGTTTTGAGAACTTTGGACCGATATGTGTTCTCATTTACAGTCTACAGTTGTCAGGTGGAGTCGTCGTTTTTTTTCTGTCATAAGGTCGAGGAAAAGAAAAACGTGGGGCGAACTCTGTGACCGTTGATTCTACTTGCTATTGGAGGTTGCAGAAACAGTCAAGGTATCAGAAGAACAGTCCCAGAGTTACCATTTGCATTTATTTATGTGGATTGCAGTAGGGACGATATGTGGAAGACATGTGAGTCGGTCTCTTCCATGTTGATTGGAACCTGCATTGGGCTGACACGAGTGCTACATCTGTAGCGGTTCAGGCTGTAAAGTATGAGTATGTGACAACAGTTCTGCAGTGTGGATTGTTTTGAGAAAAAGAGGTCAGGAGCTAAGTAGTGTATCAAAGATTGCTATCAGCTGTTAAATTATATGTTCTGCAAAGAGTTACAGGCCATCCAGAGTATTATGAGGTCCCCAAGTTGTCTGAAGGTGTCCTCGTCGCCAGCCGGATGTGCTATATCCTGTTGGATGCAAAAATACTCACGGTTTTGGCATGTTAGGTGTACTGGTCTTCCATCAACCTGGAATGCCAATTTGCTTAGTTATTCAACAAGGGCAGCATGTTGTTTTGGGTGGTGGGCAGGGTTGCATATGGTGGTTGTTTAGCTGTGGCTGATATTTTGGTGGGGTGCTGGCTTTTTTCAGCTTTCCGACGTCTTACAGCTCTTCCTGTGTGCATTCTTTTGGATGACAGAGTGAGGCTCTGGAGAAGGTGAAAGATGCTGGTGATGTGACAAAGGAGGCAGAGGCAGATGCACTGGCGTCCATTGCTCTGAATCCGAATGTCTTCACCGATTTTAAAGTCACTGGGGACCCTGAAGTAAGTCTGGGCAGGCAGCACTGGCTTCTTGCTGTGCAGTGTGGCAGTTTTGTTATTCCGTGTTCGTTGGACCTTCTCTGCTGTCTTTTCCATGCATTGTGATTATCCAGTCCTGACTCCACCAAATGTTATGCACAGCGTTGAGATGTATCTTGAGGCTGGCAGCGCGTCTGTGCCAGAAAATGCAGAAGTTGATTGTCCTTTCTTACTGGGACTTGTAAGAGTTGGAATATGAGTTATGCGCGTCTGTGCCGGAAAATGCAGAAGTTGATCGTCCTTTCTTTCTGGGACTTGTAAGAGTTGGAATATGAGTTACGGCCACTTTTGCGTGTGCTTGATCCTTGTCATCAACTCTAGGTTCGGTATGTTATATGTGGATAGCAAATTCTCACTGCCGGGGCTGCCATTTATTTTCTAGGATTTTGCCGCTGCAGCCTGTAGCCAAAATGCTGTTGATTCATTTACCGTCTTCCCAATGTACAGTCCTTATGTTTGCATTTGGGCAACTCTCAGTCTAAATACATTGATAATGACTGTATTTGATTGAAAAGAGCCACGGAGAGGAGAAGCGGCAAACCTCATTGTTTCAACAAGTTTCAGCAATACTGAGTTTTATTTCAACAGGATTCAGGAATACTGAGTTTTATTTTATTTGTTTTGTTTCATTTTGCATTTCAGGCAGTGAAAAACGATGAGGAGTTGGTGAAAAAGGCGGGAGAGTTTCTTGTTGCGACAGTTATTCCTAAGTTGATCCAAGATTTTAGCATATTGGAGGTGTCTCCGATGGATGGGCAAACACTGAGCGAGGCACTGCATGCTCATGGTGTCAATATACGATATCTGGGAAAAGTTAGTATCTCCTTTTTGGCACACATCAGTGTCTCTGCCTCTCTTTTTCATTTATTAACTTCTTCCCCCCACAAGAACATAGCTAATGGAAGGCATGAAACATCGTCAACAGAAGATAACAAAAATGGAGGCACTCTGCACAAAGCATTCTCATCTGTCAATCAACCGATGTGTGATGATTCAGTCAGTCAAGGATCCAACGACCAAGCTCTTGAGCTCTCAAGTTTGAGCTCCCAAGCAGTCAACCAACCAACCAACCAACCAACCAACCAATCAATCAAGCAAGCAAGCAAGCAAGTAGTCAACCAATCAACCAACCAATCAATCAAGCAATCAATCAAGCAATCAATCAAGCATTCAAATCAATCTCCCGGTGACTCTTGCAGCTTTTCTCTTTGTTATTCTTCTTGTCCTCATCCGGCTGTGCAGCTTAACATACAATTTCTTTGCAAGGACTGAGACAGTTTATGGAGCTGCAGTCTTGCCCCTTGGCAGAAAGATTTAGCATCCAATGTCATCGCTTTACTGTCAGGCTGTGCATTGGAAGCACTCAAACAGTCATGTGACCTGGGTGATTGATGACCGCACTTGCTGTCTTATGTTGTCAGAAGCAGAACTGGAACTATACATAATAACACTTTTTCCAACGGCAAAAGACTCAAAGCAAAACCAGCATACATGAGCGAAGTCCAAAATAGAATTACAAAGCCAAGAACACACCAAATGAGCACACACTGACACTGAAGTCTCTTGGTAAAGAGAGCCGGATTACTCTCCTACTCTCATCAATACAACAACGATGTAGTAGTCCATGAGCAAACACTGACAGCAAAGAGAGCCTGGCTTCCCTCCTCTTGTCATCAACAATACAACAATGTAGTTCTCCAATAATGTGACCGCCTATGCTACCAGCCGATTTACTGTGCACAGGTTACTCTCTCTCTCTCTCTGTGTGTGTGTGTGTGTGTGTGTGTGTGTGTGCCCTACATCCCCTTGCCCAAGAATGCTGCAGAGTCCGACCACCCGAACTGTGCTAATTGGCCATCGACAGGTAAGTCTGCCTGTTCCCACCAGTGTCCTTGTCCGCTGATCACCCCCGCACAAGTGCAATTCATTGCCGCTTAGCGCAGCTATGGCTGTTGCCAAGCAAAAGCAGCTGCCCATGGTGGTTCCTCCCCTTCTCCTTCGTCAAAGCCTCTCGGCCTGTCTGCTTCCCGCCGCTGTCCTTGTCCCCTGATCACTCCAACACCAGCGCCTATGGCTGCCGCCAAGCAGGAGCAGATGCCTGTGGCGGCCGCTCCCGGGTCTCTCCGCTTGCGCTTGCTTCAGAGCTGGCGATGGCAGCCAGTGCCTCCAAATGTGTGGAATGCTGCGACCTTAGCCCCCCTTAGCTCAGCTATGGATGGCCTTGGCTGCTACCAAGCACGAGCAGCTGCCCGCGGTGGCTCCTCCCCTTCCCCCTCGTCATAGCTGTCCTTGTTCCTGATCACACCAGCACCGTCGCCTCTTAGTCCCCCTTGGCGGCAGAGAAGGAGCAGCTGCGTGTGGTGGCTGCTCCCGGGCCTGGCTGCTTGCGCTTGCTTCAGAGCTGGTGATGGCAGCCAGTGCCTCCAAATGTGTGGAATGCTGCGACCTCCCTTCCTCTTTAACGAACTGGAGGCTGGAGATGCTGCGTCCAACCTTCCTCCCGAGTACCTCACGCCAGCCTCCCTATAGGACTGACGGTGTTTTTCTCAGCCTTGCCTTCACCTAGGGCCTGGTCTATTCTCCAACAGTGGCCCCTACCTGGTGCTGCTGAGGCCTTGGACCCTCGCAGATGCAAAAAGGACAAAATGTGGTGCTTTTGGTCTTTGGTGCCCATCTAGGTGTGCATTTCGGCGTTGACTTGATGCACATATGTATGTCCTGATGACTGCGAAATTGTGCAAATAGAAGGTGAAATATGGGCGCAATAGTATATCCTGCAGTGACCCGCATGATTTTGCATCTTGCTGAGGCATCGTCATTGTTGTCGAGGAGTCTAGTTGGAAAATGATTTTTGCACGACGAGTGAAATCTCCACAAAAAAATAGTCTCTATTCATTGGCTCCTACCGCAACAGAATGTCCGTGCTAGCCACCCTTTTCTCCTCTGCGAGCGATATCAGCTGGTTCCATGTGTGCATGATCTGCTCAATTGCTTTCTCACAAATCAGAGGTGAAGGGGGGATGATTCATCCCTCTCTGTAGCATTCAGCTGAACAAAGTGAGTTGGCCCTGTGCGCTGTTGTTCCATACCTCTTCCATTTCTAATCTCCTTGTGGCACATTGCCCTTGTTTCTCCTATGTGCCACATTTCAAGAAGGACGGTCACTGGTTCTGGATCAGACAGATTCCTGCAGCATCTGGTGCTTGCCTTTACGTACTCAGATGCTTCACACTTATCCTGATGGCCTCCATCTCAGATTTGTCACTGTGATGGTCACCTGTTTTTGTTTATTTTGTCTATGTGATACATTGGCTTACTCGGTGCAGCTGGTGTGAACAGTACGTACTTTGGAAAGCTAGAATCCTACATAACGGCAACAGTGATGGCTTCTCTGTCCTTTCTACACTGGTCGTTTGTAATGTCTCTCGCGTCCCTGGTCGTTCGTAATGTCTCTCGCGTCCCTGGTCGTTCGTAATGTCTCTCACGTCCCTGTAGGTCACAGCTTGGTAACCCGCCTTTGTGCCCTTGCTTAGCACTCAGTCTTGTTGGTCACGGCTTGGTACCCGCCTTTGTCCCCTTGCTTAGCACTGTTCTGTTGGTCACAGTTTGGTAACATGCCTTTGTCCCCTTGCTTAGCACTCTGCATATCTGCAGGGAGCACAGTATGACAGTGAAGCCCAAGGGTAGTTTAAACTTCAGACTCCAGCCATACCTAACACCAACATTTTCAGGGTTTGGACGTGAATCTCCTGTCTGCGTGTGCATATTTAACACACTCCCTCTTTTCATGTTATTCTTTTTTGCTATATGTATTGATGGAGGTACTTGCCACTGCATATGGCTGTATCCACAACGGTCCTTGCTGGTGGATGGGTCGGGTCACGGGTGTATGTGTGGTTGTGCTTTTTTCTTCCATCTCTGTGCACGAAGGGATACCTTCCACTGTTCTAGAATAACTATACCAAAGGGGTCTACGCGTGCCCAACATGTACATATGAGCATGTGTTGCACCCCACGTGTGAGAGACTACATGTAAGGTAAACCATCTGGCTGCTTCATCAACTGCATGTGGTAAACGTGCCCAGAACGAGCTCCTCCTCTCCCACCCAGGCAGGACAAAAGACCCGTCCTCAAAGTTATCGCAATAAATCTTTGCAATTCTAAATTTTCTTAAACCACCAGTCCAGTTCCCAGACTTTTTCTTTTTCACTCTTTTGCCTGTCTGTGCATGCCCGTCACCCTTGGGGGTTGGGGATGCCATTGATGAATTTACATCAATGGCCTGCCAAGTGATCCGACCCCCTAAGGTCGTGGCAGCGAACACTGGGAAATTTCTGGTGGTGAGCAAGTGGATCCAGACCGGGCATATATCCCCTGGAGTTGTGGACGATGACTGAAATTGCTTTCCATTTCTATCTGTTTTGTGGACAGATTGCATCACTGTCAGAGAGCCTGATCCACATCAAGAGCTTGTGTATCTCCGAGATGATTGTGAGATCTGCAAAGCACGTGCTGAAGGTTCGTTTTATTTTGGACTTTACTCTGAAGGCTAAGATTAAACATGTCCACCACTCGCGTGGCTTAGTTGATACACCCCTGAACTGTTGAAATACAAATCTGAGTTTGAGCTCCGCTGGAAGCGGATGAGTAATATACTGCAATTCTGAATTACCTAGGGAAGAAGTTAATCATGTCCGGTGAGTGTGTCTTCGACAGATATTCTGTGCAGTGCAATCTGAGTACTCACTGGCTGTGGCTCCGGTTGGGCGTTATATGGGAGACGGAAACGATTTCACCATCAGCTATTCCGTGCTTTTTAGCCGTCAGCTGTGGACCTGAATTTAGGGCAACAAGCAGAGGTGAGAAAAATGGGGGCGGGGGGGGGAGGGGGAGAGATTGGGAGGGGGTGAGGACGACACAAATGGAAACAGGTCGGCATTGGCAGCTCAATCTGACCTGTTTTATGAAGAAGAATTGGTGCCTCGCTCCACCGCTCATGAAATGCGAGGAGGAGAAGAAATCCTGTTATCTTTGTACAGTTGAGAAGAACGTACACTTGCCATTTTAGACATGTGGTAGTAGTCCCGCGGAACCCACATGGATGCCACTTGCCGTTTTACACATTTGGTGGGGGTGCAGCAAGGCCGTCTTTGGGTACTACTAAGATATGATGTCACAACTTGTTTGTCAGTGATTACACCTGTGCAAGATTTGAACTTGTGACCTGTTTGCCAGCAACTACATGTGCTCAGTTTTCAAGGGCTGAACGCATGAGCTGTATATCAGCAGGCACACGTGTATGCATGTGCAAATTTGAACTCAACAGGCACATGTGTACGCATGTGCGGATGTGAACTCGTGACTTGTTTATGAACAGGTACGTCATTTGGTCTCCTCCCAAAACCACTTGCTGCATTCGACACCCGTTTCACACTTCAAGGACCATCTTTCACTATTGAGGGATCATCAATAGAGTGGTTGCACGATTTCTGACCTTTTACTCTCCCTCTGTTCTGGGTAATGGTGGAGGTGGTTACGGAGTGGTTATCATCATTTTGACAAGGCTATCAAATCATGACTGCATGAGATATGCACATTCAAAAGGGGAATGAATTTATGGATCTCACTGGAGGTGGTTACGGAGTGGTCATCATCATTTTGACAAGGCTATCAAATCATGACTGCATGAGATATGCACATTCGAAAGGGGAATGAATTTATGGATCTCACTGTCTGTTTTGAGAAGAAGGCTGTAAACAGAAAGTCGAAGAACGTCAGTCTCTGAACTGTCTCTGTGAGGTGCGCCACTGTGTTTGAAAGGTTTGGGAACCTGGCGTTGCGCTACTGTGTTTGAAGCACTTGGGAGCGTGGCAGTGGTTGGACAGGTGGGAAAGTAAATAAATCATCAGGAATAACACTTTTGTAGGCTCTGTTTCCGTCCGCCCGCAGCTGCGTACGGACGTCGAAACAATAGCATCATCAAAGGGGGACCCAAAGCCTGGGAAAAATGGAAGTTTTGACCGTCGCTGTATATGCCTGGATGACTGACAGGTCTCCACCGTGGGTGCTGCATCATACCTATTGTGGAGGTATGGTGATGGGATTGTCTGCCAGGCTATGGGTCTGTGCCACTCTGTGGTGGTAATTTGTGATGGTGTAACATTTGTTTGGTGTTCTAATACTTGCTTGTGGATATCATGCAAGCAGGCTGTGCTGAGAGAGACCATGGATCAGGACGTCGGTGGGGCAATTGCACATTTCCTGAACTGTTTCTTGGGAACATCAGTGGGGTCTTCTCCTCCGGTAACCCCATCCTCTCCCTCCAGTGAGCAGTCCGACTCGCCTGCTGTCGCCTCAGGCGGTAGTGGCAGTGTGACAGACAAACCCACTGGGGGGTCTCAGGATTCTGGTTCACAAAAGAGCAAGACAAGGAAGAAAAAGAAGGGCGGAAAGGGTGGAAGCGCGTATTCACCGGAGAAGGTATCACCTGGGGTCAATGGCGAGGAAGACAAAGGACCGATGAAGGAGGATTTAAAGCCAGGCTATACTCGTATTACTTCCGAGTTGGTTTGGGGAGACATCAAAGAGGGAGTGAAGTTTAAGTATCAGGTACGGTTTTGCTCTTTTTAATTTTTTTTTCTTTTTCTTTTCTTGTGTGGCGCTCTTTCTTTAATCCTTTGCCCGTTGTCCAGTTGCCGGTCGCAATAGGGCAGATCTTGCTGGATTGAGGAGATTCTGCAGTATATGGGGCCTGGGGTGAACTGTCCACGAGGTCGAGGAAGGAAGTAGCTGAAGTGTGGTCATGGGGCTATGCTCTTTTCTTTTCTTGTGTGTGGCACTTTCTTTAATCGTTTTCTGTCTTTTTTTCAGTTGCCGGTCACAACAGGGTATATCTTGCTGGATTGAGGAGATTCTGTAGTATGGGGCCTGGGGTGAACTGTTCACGAATTCAAGGAAGGAATTAGCTGAAGTATCGTCATGTTGTCCTCTCCTAGGTGATTGTTTTGTTTTTGTTTATGCGGGCTTTGTCAACACTACTGGTTAACGGGGACCCGCCATTTCCAGCCCCCAACTAACAGGCATATAACTGAAATTAGGGTTTTGGGGCCCTTTGGGGGTCTTTTTTTTTTTTTTTTTTTTTTTTTTTTTTTTTGACTTGTTGAAAGTAGTTTCTGTTTTAGGGCAAGGTTACTCTGTGTCAAATTTGGTGCCTTTTGGACCGGGCAAAATTCCTCTGTTGTTTCTGAAATGTGGGTTGGGGAAATTTTGACAAACTTTGCATGAAAGTGCACCTTTGCCTTGAAGTTTCATGCTGATTTTTCGTTTTTTCTTCATGGTTTTCTTTTTTGCTGTTAGTTAGTATGGTGTTCACTCTATGTATGGGCGACAAGTTTGATTAAGAATGGCTTTGCGTTTCTTATGAATCGCATGACAAGCTTCTGAAAATTCGGGCCTCTATGAACAACAGACACATTTAAGTCTGCAAAGCTGCCAAAGAACAATTCTGTCGAAGATGTAATGCCGCGAAGCTGCTAAAGAATCATTTTGCCGAAGAGTTAACCCTATTCACCACGTAGCTATAGCTATAGCCATCTGTCAAGGTGCGCCTGGACTATGCAAGTGGTGTGGTACTCGTCTGGTATTCCCCTGCGGCGGCAAGTGAAAATTGGGGTCAACTTAGATGTAAATAAATTTGTTACTGATCCTTCTTCAAACAAATCAAGAGGATAAGCAACATATGCAATATACTGATTCTATTCATTCAATATCGTAGCATCTTCCTTTGTATCGGTCCAAACTAGTTAATCCGTCAGTCCAAACAGTAGTCCATGTACCAGTAGAAGATTCTGYAGCTACTGCAGCACCTGCTTCTTCAGGTGGAACGCCAGGTTGTGGAGTTACACGAAATGCAGCTAAAATGTCAGTGTCTTTAGTTTTATACTCAGGAGTATAGTAAGTTAATCTGTAATCTTTTACCCCTGCTTTAAATCCAGCACTTATGATTCAAAAAAAGAATAAAAAGGATAAGTCATATTTTTCCTTATTTTCTTCATTTATAGTTTTAAACAAAAAAAAAAATCAATGTTGATTAAAAATATTGTTGATTAAGAGAAGTGTTAACTGGATGCTCCCCATAATGTATGAGGAGCCGGACCCAAAAGGGCCTGTTTATAATAAAAACTGAAAAGCAAAGAAAAAAACAAAATAAGCAGTTCGGATGACTGTCCTGATCTGTGGTTCATTTTAGGAGTCAAAATCAGACTTCATGTTTAGATTTGGTGATTGACCACTGTCCTTGGGAATTTAAATGGTTTGGAGCATACTTCGGTCACACCTGTGCTGTGTGCAAATTGGAGATGCGCACACACCACACAAAACATGCGGACAGGTGCATTGCGGTGGGCATTGGTTGACTACGCCGCATGCGTGCGGACACGGTACAGTTTTTTTTTTTTTTTTCGTTTGTGTGTGGGCCCGTCTACTTGGCGGGGAGAAGGCTTTAGGAAAGGGACGGAGATGATGTGCTGCAGACAGTATCACTTGTCTCAGATTCTTCTGAGGTGTCCAGAGCCACTGATGGATGATGTTTGTTTCTCTCTTTCCATGCCAGTTTGAGTTGCCGGATGGTGTAAGGAGCTCAATGCGAAAGCTGTCGGCTCTTCGATCGTTCTGTCAGAAGGTGAGATACTTGCTTAACCAATGTCGTAGCACGTAGCCATGGAGGCGGTGATGGAGATAATGGCTTAGTGGTGGCACAGCTGTAGCGAATGGATTTTAGGAAGCAATGTTGGTGGTAGTTTAGAAAAATGAGCTAGTCGATGATAATGAGCACATTTGACGGTTGGTATGGAGTTGAGCATCTGCTTGATGCGGTGTGCAACTCCCTCCCTCTTGTTATTGCCTTCGCTTATTATGAGCGCCTTCAACGGTTGATCAAGCATCTGCTTGATGCAATGCATTTCCACCCTCTTGTTATTGCCTTCTGCCTAATTCAATCAAACGCCCAAGATCTGGGACCCCATTGTCACCCTAGATCCAGGTGAAATGGAAAGTTTGGGAACCAATGAACTCACAAACAAACTCCCTTCCCTTACAACTGCTGACCTCATGCTCTATCTGTTGTCACTACTCCCTTCCCCCCTCTTGTTATTACCTTCTGCCTAATTCAATCAAATCCCAAGAAATGGAAAGTTTTGTTACCAATAAACTCACGAACAAACTCCCTTCCTCCACAATTGCCGGCCTACTGGTCTCCCATTTTTGCAACTCAGATCCCCTGGTGAAATGGAAAGTTTTGCCACCAGCAAACTTAAACCACCAGTACATGGCCCTGGGCAACTGGAGAACCTCATGCTCTATCTGTTGTTGCAACTACTCCCTCCCTCCACAATTGCCGGCCTACTGCTCTCCCATTTTTGCAACCCAGATCCCCTGGTGAAATGGAAAGTTTTGCCACCGGCAAACTTAAACCACCAGTACATGGCCCCGGGCAACTGGAGAACCTGTTTTGAGCCTCTCCTAAAATTTAGGAGGCCGAGCGCCGAAGATGAAATGAATCGGCGCTGGGCAGCCTCCGAAAGGGGCTCACGGTCGATAGCTGGCATGTACTGGTGCCTTAAGAACGCTATTACATTAGCATGAACTTGTGGACACAGCGAGGGGAAGTGTTTTGCTGATCCTGCTATTACCTCTGCGTCTATTGTTAAGTGTACATTAGCATGGACTTGTGGACCTAGCGAGGGGAAGGTGTTTTGTGCTATTACCTCTGCGTCAATTGTTAAGTGTCCAACCAGATAGTTAGAAAACCTGCTGATCCATTCCATAATGTGACCTCCGACCATGACAACAAGGAGGAAGGATAATGGTCCACATTGCCGTGTAATGTTTCAATTCCTGGGAAAAAGGATTGTCGAAAAGAAGGATCAAGCAAGTTGTATGATTCAGACATACGGTAATTGGCGAACTGACAAGGTGAAATGTACAGAACATGACGTTGCAGAACTCCTGTTTGTCGTGTTGGTCATGGAAAAGCATGCATTGCAACAAATTTGGCTAACACCGTTTTCTCACTTGAGAGCACCGATCCCTGAAAATGTTTCCGAATGTTCTTCCTTCAGTGTTTGTGGTTGTCTACATAGAATTCCAATGTAACTGTTGTAGACAGCTCTGGGTCGGATCAGGCCTGTCCCTGTGTGTTGGTCATCAGCAGAGGGTTTTCTGGACCGTGTCTGAGGCCTGTCTGGGATGGTCCTACCGGATCATCTCGCCCTTTACCTCCTGGGCCAAAGTCTAGCTGCACTGCTTAGAAGCTGACAGTTATTCCCTGATTTGCTAGATTTTGGCTGGTGACACAGTGGTGAGGGTAATGTTTGACCATATCTCTTGGTGAAGTCTTAACAGAGTACCAAATCTTCCTTTTGTGGCTGTTCTCTTATCCTGTGTTCAGATGGGAGTAACAATTGCTGCAAGGGAGTACAACTTCGAAAGTGAAGCACCACTTGCGATCAGCGATATTTTAGATCTCCATCCAGTTGTGAAGCACTGTGCACCAAACTGTGCTGATGCTCGCGATCTGATGGATGGAGGGAAGATCCGGCTGTCACAGGTAAGGAGGGTGTGAGAAATCACAATGGATCGTGGCGTTGTGCATCGTGCCTTATCAATGTCTTTTCGTCGCTCTTCTCTGCTTCTTTTTGGACTCCGTCAGCTTATAGTTCTATTGTGCTGAAATCTCGTAGTAACATACGTATTGCTCAGTTTCTCATTCTAAAAACACCAGCTGAACAGAACTGTAACGTCATCATGAATGAACCTAAGCTATTAATCTGGTCAGATGCAGTTATATTGAGTCCAGGGAAAGACGGTAGTTAAGAGGGGGGAGGTGTTGATGACTGCACGTGTGATGGTCTTCTGCTCGAGTGCTTTTTGTCTGTTTGACTGAGGATCAGCAACTCGTTCTCATCGTCAGTCAAGCTGATGAAAGAGCCACAGTTGACGACTGTCTGGCTAATATCCCTCCGCCCCCATTAACGAACATAACCTGTATTAAGGTCCGAATGTGGTAGGATTGTTAATCACTCTATAAGTCCCCCAGAGGCTATTTAAACGGTGTCATGTCCGTGCAGTATTCCGCCCTCTGTCATGTCTGTGTAGTCTCCCGTCCTCCACGTGCAGCAAAGGAAAATGACATGGCGGTGGTATCCCTAGAGGTTGCATGACGTCAACACACTCGGGCGCATCTCACTTCTGAGTGATGCAGCAGCCCTTTTGAGCATCATGCTGAGGGAAAATGTTGCCTTCCGAATGGTTGGGAAGGTACCTTGACTTTCCAGAGTCCAGACTAATTCAGGCCCATTTTGTACAAGGCCTGGAGTCATGTAAATAGACTACCATATGTGTTTTACTGTAGTCCTGAGCATGGGCCTCATCTTTTCACGGGTGTTGTGTCCTACAAAAGGGAAGAAAAAGATCAAATTAGGCCCCTCTGAAGTTGGCTTCGAACAGTTCGCAGTAAAACCCTTCGACATAATTCCTTTCTCAACTCTTGCAGCTGTCTTTGTCGTTTCCTGAATCATAGCTTCTGGTTATGTTTTGCTCGTCCTTGCATTGAAAAGCATTTGGTGGTGCTCCTATCATGCAACTTTGTTCTCACGAGCACACGAGGGTACAGTCGTCAGGCTGCAGGTTAATTTCAGTCCGTCTGTAGCCACAGGGCAAGTGTGATGAGTAGGTGAAGGACCTGGCTCACCACTCACCACATGCAACAAAATATGGCGGGCTATCTTTCCCTGTTCTAGTGGAAGATTCATTTGCATTTTGCACTTTCGGCGAGTGGTGGAGCAAGACCCAAAGTTTGCAATGCTTTCTGCAATGCCTGCTTGTGCAGGTCAGTTCCCGAGGGCACTGCTCTGGAGTCAGTTGCAGAACCATTGATGAATCGAGGGGGTAAAGCCTTGCTGTGGTCTGCAAATGGGTGTGTGAGCAATTTGAGTTTCCTCACATGAGTATGGGATTCCCGCTGATTTCGTTGCTGTTGTTATTCGTGGGTACAGGGGAAGATTGATGAAGCGTTGGAGTTGTTCTCCGAGGCAGTTGCTATTTTGCAGCAGGTACAAAATTTGAGGTGGTAAGATTGTTGGGTTCTTATGGTGCTGATCTAAGGCGAAGACAGAATCTGAAAGAGTTGTGAGGATTCCAGGTTTTACATATGAAAACTTTGTGATTGCAAATTCCTCGTAGAAAGAGTGTGATGCGCATTATAGTTTTTCGACTTTCTATGGGTTTCGTTCACGAGATGATATGCCTCTGCCCGACAGCGGAGCAACTTTTGTGTCCTTGGTCCACATGGCTTGAGGTACCTTTCCCATCAATACGTTCTCGATGGATCATGGTGCGAAAAGTACCATGATATAAGAGAGGCGTTTGGAAACTATGTCGGTACGACTTCGAGACTCAGGTGGTCTTCCAGCTGACGCACGTAATGTGAACTGAGCCGGCAATTTTGAACGGATTCTGGGTCTACGCTGAGCCGTCATTGGGAAACAGTGCATGTTTCACAACTAACCTGGCTGGCCACTCAGGGTCTGCTCTCCGGTCCCGACTCCTGGATCGTTGGACACTGTGCATGCGATGGACTCCAGGCTCTAATCAGATCCTGACTGGTTGGTATAACAGTGATGGTTAGTTGGATGCGAGACTATTTTGTTTGTTGCGGCATGCTATCAAGCATGTGGGTGAATTTGTTGGTACGGCCAGTCCTTTCTGGGGGGAGATGAGCTTGCTGCCTAAATGCTAATTGGACCCAATGAGAATTCATGTCTGGGCACGGTCTGCTGGCTGTCAGGGGGATTTTTTAAGGCCTCTTTGGAATTCTAGAGAGTCTTCACTGCTGCAGCTGGCCGCAGCCAATCCTACACATTTAGGGTCGTTGATAGTGTTCGCGGGCTCTTGTGGATTAGCCTGTTGTTGGCCTCAAAGGACTCTAGCAACACCGCCGTGTATTCAGTGGCTTGTGGACTCGGGTAAATACTGATTGTCTTGGAATTCGAGGGCACAGTAAACATCCTCGATTGCTTGGTTCCTAAGTTGCAGGCTTGTGTGGTGCGCCTTTTTCCTATTTGTGTGCAGGTATGTGGTCCTCTGCACAGAGAAGTCGCAAACTGCTGCAGGTAAGAAGCCTCATGCCAAGTGCCAGATCCTGATCCTAATGGTGATATGCAGGTGTGCTTGGGTCTGGGGATAGAGTTGAACCCGAAGAATCCAGGGAGCCCCAGGCACATTCAGGGAGATTGAAAAAGAAGAGGAGAAATCTGTGCCCCATCAGGATGCACCTCTGTTGGCTTTTTTACTATTTTTGCCCAATCACTGGGGTTGGATGGCCATGCTGCTGTCCTGGGCCAGCCCAGGGGGAGGTGGGGTACATGGTGGGGAGGTAGTGACAAGGGCAGGCTGGACTCTGAGGCCCGGAGGGTGGTAGCAGGGGCAGGGGCTGAATCCTGAGAGGCCGCAGAGGTACTCACTAGTCAGTGTTTTTTCCCCACCCTTGCTCGCCTCTCCCTCCGATCCACCACCCACTCCGACCCCTGGGTCTCAACCTCAGCCAAGGGTCCTGCCTAACGTAATGCAGCGGTCGACACCCTGCCCCCTGGGCGACTTTCCAACCAGGTTTATCTCTCTGAGTGAGCACTAACGTAGCACTACTGGCAATACCACCTGCCCTTACGACTGCCACAGGCTGGGAGCCAATAATCCCACGGTTGAAATGTTGAGGCGGAGGAAGTCATTGTCTTTTGTGCATGTGATTTGCCCAGCCGATGTGAGGGAACGGTGTCTGTCTAATGCTTCTCGCCCTTGTGATATATTCAGTATCTTTTTCGGGTCATGTGGCTTTTTGTCCTCCTATTCTGCTAGTATTTTCACATTTGTTTGACGAGTTGCGGTCCCGGTCCACCACAATGTGGCAATAAATATAGTACCTCTTTCCAAACTAAATTAAGATTATCTGCGTTGTCTTGTTGGATTTCTGTCAATGTACAAAGGCTGTGCTGTTGATTCTGCCGGTATTTCTTCTGCACTTGTTCAGTGAGTGCAGTGTAGGAGGTCAATTGTGATGTGGCAATCAATGTAAACACTTGACTGGCCGTGGCAAAGATGTTCTCCATGTGTATCTACGTTACCAGAGTTGCCCGGGACCACTTGACTGGCCGTGGCAAAAATGAATTAAAACAGAATTTTAAAATTTTAAAAAAGTATACATAATACTATAATAGACTATTATTATAGTTGTCCTTCGGGACATCCGTTAAAATTGGAAGGATACAGAGACGATTAGCATGGCCCCTGCGCAAGGATGACACGCATAAATCGAGAAATGGTCCAAATTAAAAAAAAAAAAAAAAGACTATTATAATTATTATAGTCAAATAGTGTGATGAATTTGAATCATTTGATAATACATAGTTATTATTTTGTATGTTTTTTTTTTTATAAGTAATTTGGCAAAGAATTTCGATGTGACCCTGAGGCAGAAGTCGTTCAGTTTATTTTTCACAACATATTTTTTTTTCGGGTTTTTTTTTTTTTTTTTTTTTTTAACAGGGGCCTTTTCTGGCCGGTGCAACCAACCCAGGCGGCCCCGTTGGTAGAATGTGTATGTGAAGGCTTCTGCGATTTATGTCAACTCACATCACAAATGCTGTGCTGCTGATTCTGCTAATGTGACAATCTATGTAGAGGCTGTTTGATTTTGTGGTGCGTGCATTTTAGCCAGAGCGTGACGTGAAGCAGTGGGAAATTTCGAAAAAACATACTGCGTCTGTTCTGTCCGTGTCGGAACACACTCTCCCAACCCTCTTTTCGCGTGTATATAAGGCGGAGGGGATTATGTGGTGTGCCTCAATGTACAAAGGCTGTGGTGTTGATTCATATGATGGAAGACGAGCTGATTGCTAAGTTGTGGTCTTTGTACTGTTTGCTGTTGCTCAGGTACTTGGCAATGGCACACTACCACAAGCAAGATCTGCAGAATGCTGTTGTGCAGCAGCACAAAGAGCTGATCATTAACGAACGGGTCTTAGGAGCAGACCACCCTGATACGGCGCATAGGTACGTTATTCTGTGTGGGATGTGCCAGCTTATGGTGATTTACTCATACCATGGAATTTGTCAGAAACGGGGCGGATGTTTCTCGGGGTTTTCTGCTGTTGATAATCTGACTGTGGTTATGTGAACTGTGGTCACTTTTGTCAGTAGTTTAGTTCATCGTCATTCAATCTCATTATTCTAATATTCTCATATGTGTCTGAGGGCATCCTCTCACGAGCACTTACCTAACTCTATTCTGACGGTGATTACGTTCAGACTTGGATGATTTTTACATCTCGAGATTTGTTATTATTAAAAAGTATTGCGGATAAGTTTTAAAGGAGTATTATTTTTTATTATTTTTTATTTTTTATCTCCAGATTTGTTTGGAGTTTTGAAATGACCTCCACGCAAGTGGCATTCAGCAGTTGTGGGTTTGAGCCCCATGACCGCCAGCACAACGAACTTAGTGCCAACCGGCTGCGATAGTCCGCTTGATACCCATGATTGGTGTTAGTAGGGTCTATGACCAACATGGGTTGTGTGTGGTGCGTGGGAGAGCGTTAGTCCAGATGCAGCGATAATTACCAGGCACTCTATTTGGGTGGAAACGGTAGTGTATGAGGTTTGCAGCACGCTCGTGGTGGAATTGAACACGGCGCTGTGAGATGCCGTAAAAGGTGGTGCAACGTCCCTAAGATATTAAACCACCAATACTTCCTAAAGTCGTGCGCGCTAACAAGCCACGATTTTAGGAAACGTACGAGCCACTATTGGAGGGTCCAAATTCATCCGACTAGAAACGTTTCTACTCTATTTTTTTCCGCGGCCAATGGCTTGGCCAAGTACTGGTGGTTTAAGATGCATTGAACCACCACTACCTTTCTCAGTGTTGGGAAAAACGGGAATATACACCACACCAGGGTCACCATTCCATACGTACGGAGGTCCCCGGGCCGACCTCCGTACATACGGGCGTTCGTGTCCTGTTCGCGGTCCGAACCCGACGGTGTTCGGCCCCCGCCAAAAATTATTTCGGGGAAAATAAGTTTTTTTTTTCTGATTTTTTTCTGCGAATTCTCTATGATGCGATCTACATGCCTATAAATTTTGAAGTCATTTTGCTTAGCCAAACAAAAATTAAAAATCGCCAAAGATGGCAGTGTCAAAACGTGCTCGCCCACTTACTATTTTGTTTTTTTTCACGTTTTACTTTTTGTTTTCACTTTATTGCGGGGCCTAAACAATTTTATTATTTATGAAACTTTTTTAATGGGTGTTTTATTATGTGAAGTACACACCTGTAAATTTTCAGGGCATTTGGCTGTGCCAGACAAAATGAAAAATCGCCAAAGATAGTGGTGTCGAAAACGTGCTCGCTCACTCGCTAGTTTTTATTCTCTTTTCATTTTTTGTATCTCTTATTTTTATAAATTTATTATTAGTGTTTATGTATTTTATTTTGTTTCTCAATTTGGTAAGGAATTTGGATGTAATGCGCAGGCAAATGTTGTTTATTTTATTTTTCTTCATAACATGTTTTTTTTTCACATTTTTTTGAATTGTTCTTTTTTTTTTTTTTTTTGGTCCGCGTTCGACCCGAACGGCCGAACGCATCCCCAAGGGGTCCCGTACGTTCGGGCGTTCGGGTTCGGGCGTTTGGCCCGTCCCGAACGTCGGTTATCCTGCGTCACACAACATTTTTCGGACGTCCTGAGGAGACTCAGCCAAAATAAAATTTTTGGGCCTTGTGGGCCCGCTTCAGAAAAGAAGAAAGAAAAAAAAGCAAAGCAAAGGAAGGACGTTGGGGAAAGCCGTGGTTGCATAATTTGCGTTGCGCTCACACCAGTACTTTGAATAATGAATCCCACCACAAATCAGGCTAGTTTCAGGTTTAGTTTTTTGTGTTTATTTTCTCTCCATTGTCTAGTTTCAATGCCCTGCCAGTGAGGCAGGGCGCATTCCAGGGGCCCTGATACTTTCTCACAGAGGGCATGCACACAGTACTGCTCATGATGCTGTATCTGCCGCCTATCCTGTCCGTAGGGTAGTTCCACTTCTTTTCTTTTTCTTTCATTCGTGGACTTGATTGCGCCGTCGTGCCCACGCTCACACAACTACCTCGCTGATTGAATCTACTTGCTATGACGTCCACATGGTTGTTCCCTTGTTTTGTTGTTTTACTCGTTCATGTTTTTTTTTTTTTCGCCGAAAAAACCTAGGCTGTTTTCCCGGGCGCCCGGGCAGCCAAGTTGTGCCCGAAAGCATGCCCGGGTTACCGCCAGGGCATGACCCCCGGGCAGTGTCCTGGAAAGCCCAAACGCCAAAAAAAAAACCCAAAAAAATCTGGAAAATAAAATGTGGTGTGGAATTGCAATACAAACAACTTTTGGCAGAGGGTCATATCAGAATTCCTCACGGAACTGAAGATAAAAAAGAAAATAACCGAATCACATCAAGGCACCCCCCTTTAAACCTCTTTAGCCCCTTTAAAAATAGTTTATACCCCCCTTGCCCTCCCCTTTAAAGCCCACAATCAAAAAAAGAAAAGAGCCTGGATTCGGGCTCTTCTAGAGCGCTGAAAACCCCCACCGCCTATTTTTCTTTTACCCATGCCCGGGTATCCCGGGTGTCAGATCCCCCCGGCCATCATGCCTGGGTGGCCGGCCAGTCGTGAAAATCTTCCTCGGAAAAAAAACACTTGTTCATGGATTTCGCCGCACCTCTTTTCGTTTTTGAATGCTACACTTGTCACTTAGTTCTTTTTTTTTTTCTTTTTTTCGCAAGAGTACCTAAAAAACAAAACGAAACAGGACCTCGGCTCTGCAAAACTTGGTGCGCACTAGACGGTGAAAATCAGGGTCGGCAAAAAACAGGCTCGGAGGAAGTTGTGGTTTGAGAAAACTGATTCAATAGTTCCAATACTCTGCCCAATGTTCCTGTGGCTGTACGAGGAGAAGTGTGACTACGGGCCTCGCTCCACTGCTCAACACTCAACATCCATCTGGACTGAATCCGGACAAGATTCATTCAGATGGATCTAACATCCCGAATGTATGGGGACCATTACATTACCAGCCCCAGACAAAAGTTGTGCAGTGGAGCAAGGCCGTAAATACTAAATAGGTATTTTACTATATTGTTATTTTCTGAACTTGACGGTGGAAAATGAATTTTGCTATTTTCAGATTGATATACCCCCCCCCCAGAACAGGAGCCAAGTTCCTTAAACCACCATTACATCCAGCTGTCGGCCGCGGGCCCTTTTCGGAGGCCACCCGTAGCCGATTCAATTTATTTGCGGCGCTGGGCCTCTGAAATTATTGCAGGCGATGAGTTTTCTTTTCGGCAAGGCTGGGGCTGTGTACTGGCGGTTTCAACCACCACTACCTTTCACAGGCAAACGCAAAGTCCATCTAGTAGCTGACTGCGGAAAACACGGGGGCTCGGGGCATGGGTTGGAGGCTGATGAAATAAAAATGAAAAAAAGAAGAAAAACGAAGGAAAAAAAACATGGAAGTTGCACCTCTGCTTTGAGGAATGTATCTGGCCACCATGTGGGGACTTAGATTGCTGTTGTTGTTTTTTTTGTTTTTTTTTGTCATGTCGCTGTAGTGCCCGGTCAGCCAGGCAGGGAGTATTTCACACGTGACACTTAACTGTCTCAATGCTGTAGCGTAGTAGGGATGCCTTTTTTTTTTTTTTTTTTTTTTTTTTTTTTTTTTTTTTTTTTTAATTGTATTTCATCTGCATCACATACGTCCTCACTTAGGGCTTTTTTTTTTTGTTGTTTTTTTTTTTTTTTTTTTTTTTTTTTAATCTGTTGTTTGTCCGCCACACACCGTCACTGAGCGCACAGTCACACGAGCACCTCATGGAATGTATCTGGTGGTTGTAGAGGCATTCGGCAAGTTTATTTTTTTTTTCTTTTTCTTCTTTTTCTTCTCTTTTTTTCCCCCCTACTGCCCCGGCTCGGCAAAATTTGGTGCGCAGTGAAAATCAGGATCGGAGGTAGTGGTGGCTTAAAAAAAAAAAAAAAAACGTTGATTCCTAGTCTACCAGAGTGGCTCGGGACCACTTGCTCGGCCGGGCCAAAAAAAAAAAAAAAAGTTAATTGAAGAAAAAATATCATTTTTCTTTTGTAATTTTAAATTTGGTAAAGAATTCCGATGTGGTCCAAACATAGTTTTTTTTCCGTTTTTTTAAATTTATTATTTTTATTTTGCTGGGACCTTCCCTGGTCCTTGCACGGCCGGGCCGCCTGGGAAAACAGGGTGACCTGGACGGCCCGGCTGGTAGCCTAGATTGAATCATTTCAAGCGAAAAAGAAAACTGAAATTTTGATATATGAAAAAGCTGAATTTCATCTATGTCAGGTGTTTGCGTCTTCATTGAATAATCTTGTTCTGGAACAGCGTTTCTCGACTAATTGTTATCCCATAATCCCAGTGACCATGGGCCTTGCTTTGCTGCCCAATGTTCTACATGCATTTCGCCACGCATGTGGACCAGGTGCATTAAGAAGCAGTTCACCATTTTGAATGCATCGGAACAATTCTGAGTTCCTTATATGTATATATATGGTGTCGTGTAGTGGAGCGAGGCCGAATGACATTTATTTTACTGGATTTTCTTGTGCATGCACACTCTACATGCATTTCGACGTGCAAAATGTGCATTTGAAGGAGTCTAACATTTTGAATGTAGTGGGAAGTGAAGCGAGGCCTAATGCCATACATTGTACTGGATTCTCTACATTCTACCTGCACTTTGACATGCAAATGGACCAAGTGCATTTGGAGGAGTCCAACATTTTTTGAATGTATTGGGAAGTGGAGCGAGGCCCAATGTCATATGTTTGACTGGATTCTCTGATGCATGCAAATCACAGATGTGGTTGTGAAGTGTGCATGTTTCATGCTGTGTTGTGATGAAGGTTCCATACTTGGTCCTTCGGGCATGTTGGTTCTATAGGGGTAAAGGGCATATGCTAAATACTCACTCTAGGCCTATTCTGGATGCATCAGACATTACTTATGGCTCGATCGAGTCGTACCAGGCTACCACTTCAAAGTTTTCGGAATCTTCAACTACATCAAGAGTCTAAGACTTATGAAATTGCTGAAATTTCTGAAGTGTTGACGGTGACCGAGGGTTCGAAATTTTGAGGAACTTCACCACTTCAAAATTTTCTGAATATTCAGCGTCTAAATCCGTCCGGACATCAGGGGGAGGGGGTAAGGGTAGTATTTACTCACTGTAGGACTATTCTGGATGACTCGGACCTTAGTTATGGCTAGATTGAGTCCTAAACGTCCTGACGCGAGCGTGCCCTGAGCTTGCTCCCAGCTTGCGACGCCTTCCATATAGTCGATTCTGCGTAGGGGGATGGTTTGCCACACGTCCTAAGTTATGTCTGTTTTGCTCTTTTCTGTTTTTTGTGTTTGCAGCTATGGGAACATGGCGTTGTTCTACCATGGGCTGGGTCACACAGACCTGGCATTGAAGCATATGCAGCGCACGCTACATTTGTTGAACGTTGCCTGTGGACCTGATCATCCCGATGTGGCAGCAACATTCATCAATGTGGCAATGATGTATCAGGTAAGAAGAGTGACCGGGATGCTGCCTTTAGTAACGGTGGCGGCAGACTGTAGCACTGAGTACGTGACTGGCTAACTACACTGGTTTTTCTCCTTAGCACACAGTACAGGACCAGGGCAACCCCTTGGACCTCCTCCCTGTGCCGTGCAAACCTTCTCTGTATGTCCTGGTTTTTGGTGGATGGGATGGAGTCGGGGTGCTTATGTATATTATCATGGCCGGGCAGTAAGGCCTTGCTGAATGGGATGCTTTGTTATGATTCGAGGTTGTTTGGAGCAAGAAAGAGACAGGTGACTCAATAAGAGAGAGAGAGAGAGAGAGAGAGAGAGAGAGAGAGAGGAATGGCGAGTGGCCGCAGCAAATTCCACACACACACACGCACAGTGAGAGCACTGGAGGTATAACATGTGTGTGTGTGTGTGTGTGTGTGAGAGAGAGAGAGAGAGAGAGAGAGAGAGAGAGAGAGAGGAGCGGGGGGGGGAGAGATGGAGAAGGGTGAAGAGAGATGATGCGAATGGGTCGGTTTGGATGAGAGAACACTGGAGATATGACAAGAGAGAGAGAGAGAGAGAGAGAGAGGAGAAGGGGGGGTGGTTAAGGAGGGGTGACTCAGAAATTTCGATTGCAAACAGTTTGTCGGCTGCAGAGCTGAAACAGTTTGTTCAATGCACAGTGGTGAGAGATGGATGGTATAGCCCGCTCTTATCTCCTTTCTATATTTTATTGTCAAATATTCGAAGAAGAATGGCGTTTCTCAACCTTTCCTCCATTAAAAAGTTTCTTCCTTCCTGTATTATGGCCAACTTTTGAAAGAAGGTGAGATTGTATTCTCACCTGGATATTTTTAATACAAGCAGAGCTCGCGGTAGTCCTACATTTTTGGTTTTTGAAGTGTTGTATTTGTTAGCCACATCTCTGAAACTCTCTTTCCTCTGTCCGCAAAACACCATCTCAGGGGTGACCGTTTGTTTGTCTGTTTGTTTTTTCAGTCATCTTGTTCTTACTGGGGGGAATGTTTGCCATATGTTAGAACTTTGAAGTCAAAAAATGTGTGGAAAAACAAAAAAAAGAAAGAAGAATGGGTAAGCACCCCCCCTCGGATAGGCGGCTCGAGCCACAAAGGGTAGGCTGACTATCTTTTGTTTAATCTCCCCCTGTTGCTTGTTTCAAAAAACTTTGCTTGCCGGTGATACACAACCGGACTGATGCCCTGCAGAATAGAATGGGCTGGGGGGTTGGGAAAAATAAAAAAGAAAGAAAAAAAAGAAAGAAAGAATGGGTAGATTCTGTGCCTCAGCTATTGGGTGGTTGTTGGTTGGCCTTGTTGGTTTCTCTGCAAAGCAGGACATCCAGAAGATGCATGTGGCACTTCGATATCTGCAGGAAGCGCTGATGCAAAACGAGAAACTTCTAGGACCTGATCATTTGCAGACTGCTGTTTGCTTCCACGCACTTGCGATTGCGTTCAACTGCATGGGAGCGTACAAGCTATCATTGCAGGTTGGTGCACAGACTGCTCTGTTGATTGCATAAACTTCCTTGTCTCAGTGAGAGCACAGTCACAGATACTGGTACAGTATCTGGAGTGATGCATTGCTTTACTGTAGTCAGCTGTCGGTGTGGAGCAAAGTGGTTATCGAAGATGGTTCATTCTCTCACGGCCCGTGGATTTTTTTTTTTGGAGGGGGGGGGGGGGGGGGGGAGTGGAGGAAGAGAGAGAGAGAGAGGGGTAAGAATTTCACTTTGTGTCGTTTCGTCATTGTAAGCCCACTGTTGGGATGCATGGAGAGGGGGAGAGAGAGAGAGAGAGAGAGAGAGAGAGAGAGGTAAGCATTTCACTTCGTGTACCATATTGTCAATGTAAGCCCACTGTTGGGGATTTTCTTATTCGGCTCTTTGGTTTCATGGATTTTGTCCGTTTTATAGAATTGAAGCATTAGCCTGAATGCCCAATTGTTATACGACTCGGCAGAGTGGTATTTCCATGGCAGGTTCATTTTTTGCTGCAGGTTTGCACTGGAGTATGACAATCGTAATAGTGAAGGGTACACTGGTTGATTTTGTTATCCAGGAACATTTTTTGATGGGCTGAGGTTGGAGCAAGAATGATGTGGACTGAAGTGGTTGGGAAGCCCGGTGGCTGCCGAGGGTGCATATGGCAAGAAAGAGCATGAAGTGCAGTTTCCTCTTCTCTTCTGACCTCACGTTCTGTTCCCACTTTGTGTTGGGGTTGTGTTTGTCTCAGCATGAGCGCAGCACATATAACATTCTGCTGAAGCAGCTTGGAGAGGATGATCCAAGAACGAAGGACTCAGCTCATTGGGTTCGGACTTTCCAAATCCGTGAGCTTCAGGTGAGGCTTGTTTAAGTCTTCTCTATTCCGTTCTGAAGTTCGCTAAAGTATCATCCTTACACGATATGATGTACCAGAAAGAGAATGGGTACCTTGAAACTGAAAAGTTCTGAGGGTTGTTTAACAGCAAAGCAGTCAGTAATGAGGTGAGCTGAGCACGGGACTGTGGTGGCAGCAACTGTGTTTGTGCTTCGTCTACGAGAAAGCCGCTGCATGTCTGAGAAAATAGGCAGAAGCGGCAGAACTGACTTTTACATGCTCTGCCTGCACTGTCCGAGGATATGCTACGGCGGCTGTGCATGCCTCATTCGCTTTGTTGTCAGAGGTGCAAAACCTGTGGACCTCGACTGGGTTGATCGGTATCGCTTGCAGTAGGAGATTGTGTGGATGGTGTCGGTGGAGGTCATCACTTCCCTCACAGGCAGAGCAGGTCCTGTGTTGGGTCCTCTTGTCCTTTACTTGTGTCCCTTTTCATTTTCTAGACCCCTCCAAAATTAATCTAGGTGCTAGAGAGCACCTATCCCATCGCCATCCCTTTTTCCTGCTTCACCGAAATCGATATGGATGTCGCCATTCCACCGAGATTGTAATGTAGATGCTAGCGAACCTCTCTCCCTCTTTTCTTTATTGTTTCCTGCACAGGGGACATGACAATCTTCTCTATATCTCTCCAGCTTCGACTTCTACTCCCGGAATGTCCTCTACTCAGTGTCAGCATCTGTCAAATTCTTAAGAGGAAAATGAAGGGGACCGAAAACATCACTGGAGTGAAGGTGTTGGGAAAGCAAGACATTGGGACATGTGGATCTTCTCTATATCTCTTGAATCTTGGAACACATAAAAAAGTAGAAGATCTAGCATGCAAAACACAGCAATCATGAAAGCTTCCAGAACTCAAAAAGCTATCATGTACTCTTTCTCGTAATTTTGAAGACTAGATGTTGTGAAGGAATCCTACATCGTCTTCTTGGGATCTCTCTGTCAGTGCTCCATATCCCATGTCCGCTACTCAGTGTCAGCATCTGTAAAATTCTTAGAGGAAAAAATGAAGGGGACCGAAAACCTCACTGGAGCGAAGGTGTTGGGAAAGACGTTGGGCTTCGCCGCACGTACTACTCCCGGAATGTGCAAAACAAAGAATGGAGCATGTATTATCTCCTGCAAAAACATAGAATGGCACACTTGCCGCCATAGGTTTTGTCTTTGGCACAGTCCGTGAGTGGCGCGGCGATGCTCATTGACTCTGCAATGTTGTTGAGGTCAACATGATTGTGTCTGGATTCTGGACAGAACTCGCCACGGATAGAGACCAGTTTCTGGCTGTTTGATGATATGACGGACGGTGGTTCACCAAGTACGGTTCTGTTGCTTGCGTTTTCCAACAGAAAGCCGGCTTTCTGTTGGATAGGGTAGTTTCTGGCTGTTTGATGATTTGACCAACAGGTGTTGAGCGCTTGTGGTTCTGTCACTAGCTTACCTTGTCAGTTTCTGTTGGATACAATAATGGATAGAGACGAGTTTTTGACTGTTTTCATTGTTGGTTTTCTGTTGTTCCGGCAAACCAGGCCCAAAAGCAGCGTGGACAGGCTGCTCAGTTGGCGGCCGCCCAGAAGGCGGCGCAGGCAATTCAAGCGAAGGCGGATTTGGTATCTGCGTTAGCTGCTGCTAGCAGAAGTGGAGGGAGGGGGATTGGCAAAGGGATACGTGGTGACCCTGCGGCGTTGACGGCTTCCTTGAGCACTCAGGGAGGCGGTATTCGGCGTGGAATAGATGAGAGAGCACAGAAAGCAGCAGCGGAGGTCCGGCGGAGAGCGGCTGCGAGGGGAGTGGCAGTGTCCCGATCCCATGTTGGCGGAAGTCACGGGGGCGGTACAGTGCCTCTCGACGAGTTACTCAGTTTCATAAATGGCGCACATGGAGCTATGAAAGTGCCATCTTCAGGGACATCGGGGGTGTCCAAGGGCGGGGGAGGTACAAGAACCGGTGGCGTTGTGAAAGGAGATGTCGGCTTAGGTGCGGGGCTTGTTTCAGCTGTCGGTCTTGGTAGCGGAGGGCCAGGCGAGAGCTCTACACAAGGTGAGAGGAAGTCTGCTCGAGCTATTGCTATCCCTAGCTCAGGTTCTGCTTCCGTATCAAGCAGCTCAAAGACGACCTCATTACCGAACGGGGACACCGTGAAGAGAGAGTCGATTTCCTCCCCGGATCAGAGCAGCAAGGTCCCCGAGGGGCTCGGCATGGGACTCGGGGCACTCGATGTAGACAGCAAGAAGAAGAAGGGCAAAACTAAGAAGCCTAAGCAGTAAACTTGTGGCTCTCACAAATGCCCACGCGTACCCTGCCTGCTCTCTGGTTGTTCTCAAACTGCTGAAGTAAGGGGAAGGAGTGGAAGCGTGGGTTTCACGGGCCAGCGCAGGAGGGTGCAAAGCTCAGAGGATGAGGGGCGTTGTGTACCCTCCTTGTTTGGCCTGGAGTTGCCGCCACGGTCGTGACGATCAAAGGAGGGTGTACTCCAGTGATAACATACGTGTGCAGTTTGCAGATGGTGTAACAGTTTGTGGGGCTAGAAGCAGAAGTCGTACACTGGAATGCCTTTTTCAGATGAAAGTAGTTTGTTGTCGGAGTATTTTCGTGGTGAAAAGACAGATGGAGTGATCCCAAATAGTGGTGGCATCTCTGTCGAGGCCTGACCATTTGTGTCGAGCTATGTCTACTTTCCAATTTTGGAGTTGTCATTTCCGGCCCATCCTTGGCGAGTTGGAAGAGAGTCCAATGTGCCATCATAAGGGCTGAATAGAGGGTTTGTCTTCTTGTATGCGTGTAAGAGGCGGGGGGAAGACTCGGGAGAGGAGGGCGGGGGGGGG